>JAYJMR010000103.1:67500-98000 GCA_037074705.1 Zhengitettix transpicula | reverse complement strand
TTATTATTATTATTATTATTATTATTATTATTATTTTTTTTTTTTTTTTTTTTTTTTTTTTTTTTTTTTTTTTTTTTTTTTTTTTTTCCCTAAGATTATTATTATTATAATTATTAACTGTTTCTCTGGGAGGGGGAAATAATTACAATTGTAGTCCCATAATGGGACTCAGGAAGGCATTTGTTTATTATCATTATAGTATACAGTTTAGGCCATTTATTGGCCTCTTAAGTGTTTATTTAAATATATTTCTTAAATTAGTTGTCATTGCTGCCTCCAACGCCAGCGTAGCTCTCGCATCTTAGGTGGAAGTGACGCAACACGATGCCTGGCGGCGTCATGCAGCAGTTGAGGAGCATCCGCGCAGAGTCAGGTTCCAGGCGATCCCCGGACCCATATACTGCAGGTCGTCGCTGTCTGATAGTCCTGAGGAATGAATAAAAGCCACAAGTACGTGTTCAGGACTATCATTTTGAGGGCAGCAGGACAATATCTAGACTATGAGCAGGGCGGGAGGGAGGTTTTACTGGGCGGGCGATACTGAATTCTTATGCATACTGCCGGCGGCCCGTGATATGCTCCACATACATATCACGCGACCACCGCAGTGTCTCGGAGACGATGATATTCTTCATGGTTTTCGCGTACCGCCTGGAGACCCCAAGGTCCCGGAGTACCGCGTCGTTAGCAGGGTCCCAGGAGCCGAGGCTGCCGACGACGAAGGCGTGGAACTTGACGTCGTCGTAGCGAAGCCGGAGCCTCTCCGCCAGGAGCTCGTATTTTGCGGATTTAAGAAGCCTGGCCCTCTGGAACGCTTCCTCGCGGTTCTCGAAGGTTACTGTGACATCGACCATGGTGACGGAGCTGGATGTTGTGTCCGTCACCACCAGATCGGGACGGAGGCCGCTGTCATCACCTGGAACGGCCTTGTTTATAGTAATGCTCGGGGGGGTGCCGGTGGTGGGCTTACCTTGGACCGCAGCCGCAAGCCGATGCAGTATCCCGTCATGGCGAAGCTGCCACGCCCTCGAATGGTATTTACACGCATTGAGGACGTGTGGCAGCGTCTCCACGGGCTGACCGCACCGGCGGCAGCGTCGGTCGTTGGGCTCCCCGAAGCGCTTGCAGCCGTTGAGTGGAACGACCCCCAGGCGGGCCCGATGTACAAAGCGCCACTCAGCGAACCGCGTATATCGTCCATTCCGCATCCAGTGGTTGGACGCAGGGTCTAACCTGAAACAGGAAAGTGTTTTACCCTGGTCCCGTTTCGCCAACAGTCTACGCCTGTAACCTCCGATTATACTCCTCTTGAGGAACGGCACAAGCTGTTTTATTGCCGATGGCGGGATCTTGGTCGGAGTCGCCGGGATGGTGTTAGGTTGCTGGGCGTCTCCTCTGGTGTCATCAGCCTCAGCAACGGCGATGTCATCGCCTTCTTCTGCCGGGATGTCGTGTGGCAGGCCATCTCCGTCCAAGATCTGCATTTCCTCCAGGGCAGCACTCCATCTCCAATGTATTCCGCTGCGCGTCCTTAGCCTCCGTGACGCCTTCCTAACTTGCGTCCACATAGAGGCTATATCGCCGCCGTCTCTACTAAATAGCGGATTAATATCTCCACTGAGGTACGAGGCTACCTCTTCCTTTGTGGGGGCGCGCCTAATTTTTCGTTTAATTACTGAGTTTAGCGCCGCCCACGCTACCTCCCTAACGGCCTCGTCCCTGCAGTGGAGCATGCGAAACGCGTGCGAGACGGACAGGATATCGACGCTGTCAGTCAAGGGCAGGATTCCGGCACCGCCTTCCCAGGTTGGCAGGCGGATGAGCTCGACGGACGCTCGCTGGGGAAGCCAGAGCCACCTCTTCACAGCGTCCCGGACCACCTTGTCAACCTGTCGGACAGGCGCCTTGGGCACGTCCCCCGCGCGGAGGATGAAGTCCAACCGCGGCAGGAGAAATGTCCTCGTCGCGTCCAACTTCTGCCAAGGGGCCAGCAAGCTGGAGTCGATAAGCCCGACATCCGCCTCGAGAGCCCGTAGCTCCTCGTCGGGGGTCTGGCTAACCCGGAAGCCAGCGGGGACACCCAGGTATCGGTAGGAGTCACCGTCGCCGAGCACCCTCGGCACACCCCCCTGAATATGGAAAGTGGTGTCACGCACCACCCGCCGCCCCCTACAGTCCACACAAAGCGTGGCGCACTTTGCTGGTTTAAAGCGGAGCCCCGCCCACTCAGCCGCCTCACCAACTCGGTCGAGCAGAGTCTGCAGTTGCTGCGGGTCGCGAGCCAGCAGAACTATGTCATCGGCATAGGCTAGTACGGACGTTGGGCGACCATACAGCCCATAGCCGCTGACTCCCGCAGCCGCGGCCGCAGCCCTTAAGATCGGCTCGATCGCGAGGTTGAAAATGATCGGGCTGAGCGGGCACCCCTGCTTCACTCCAGCATCGATGCGCACAGGCTCTGTGTAGCCCTCGGGGGCGCGCACTCTCGTCGTGCACCCGGCATACATGTCCTCGACAATGCCCACAACTCGGTCGGGCATCCCCATCGCCCGGAGGACCCCAAACACGTGAGTGTGCGGGATCGATCCGAATGCGTTGGAGATGTCCAACCAAGCCAAACAGACTTGTCGCCCGTTTCGGCGAGCGAGGTCGATAGCCGACTGCACAAGGAAATTATGTTCCATACATCCCTCAGCCTCCCGAAAGCCCTTCTGCACCGGTGACAACTTACCGCACCTCGCAGCCCAACTGGAGATACGGTCCGCCAATACGCCCGAGTACAGCTTGGCAATCGTTGAGCTGAGGGATAGGGGGCGCCAGTTAGTGACCTCGTCACGGCTACCTCCCTTGTGGATGAGGACTGTGCGGGACTCCTTCCACGCCGACGGGATCCGGCACTCCGACCAACAGTGAGCAAATATCTCGGTCAGCACATGGCCCCCGGGATCCGCCTTCCGCCAGTCGGAGTACCGTACCCCGTCCGGGCCGGGAGCCGTGTTCTTGCATCGAGCAAGCCGACGGCACACTTCGTGTCGGGAGGGGGGACGGATAATAGCTTCCGCCTCAGTGGCGGGTGAGTCGGAGTTAAGCTCCGGAACAATCCCAGGTCGGGTCCCATAGGTGTGGTTACTACCACTAAAGACCCCGGCAAAATGACTTCGCAGGGATGGGCCGTCAATCGCACAGAACGGCGACGGCCCATCCAGGATTTGGCGCATTGCCTTGCGCCGGTCACGTCGGTACAGCTTCTGCAAAGCAGACGCCGCAGCCGAATCGTAGACGGGGCGCGCGGGTCCGCGCCGTCTCCGCTCATCAGGTGCCGGTGCCTGCCGCCCGAGGTTGTTTGTGTTTGGCGGGGCCTGCCTCCCGGTGTTATTCGGAGGGGCCTGGCTTCTCTGGCGCCCGGGCGCACCACCAGGGTTACCACCAGCGGCTTCCCCGGTAATGGTACCCACGACGCTTTCAAAGACGTTCCACAGCGCGCCAGTCGCCGTACGCAACAGCTCTAGCCAGCGACGCTGGGCAGGTGTAAGGGTTTCCGGGTCCTGGGATTGTGCTTGGTTCGGGTTTTGTGTTGAGGGGATAGATTGAGGGTCCGGGATAGGGTGCGCCTCCGACCGCCGAACCTCACCAGCCTCCCCGACTAGAGGCGGCCCACCCCCAGCCTCCCCTTCCGCGGCGCCAGAACCCACCACGTCACCAACCAACACACCCGAGGCGTCACGGTTTCTCCTATCTTTCCTCCTCCGGCGAGTCGGTCGTGGGGACGGGGCTGATGACGTATTTGGAGGGGAGCGATGTTGTATGGATACGGGGGACGGTAATGATGAGGTGTGTGTGGGTGGGGACGATAGCTGGGGTGGGGTACCAGGCTGAGGGCCCGCTGTGGAGGACTTGTTGTTATTGGGAGGGGAAAGTGAAGCCGGAGATGGGTTGTAGGGTGGGGGGACATGTTTTGGCCGTTGGGGCCTCCAGCGCGCCGGGTTTGGGGACGGGGGGGATAATGAGTTTTGGGAAGAGCGGCTTTGTACAATAACTATAGGTGATATATGAGTGTTGGGAGGCGATTTCCTGTGAGTGGCATCACGACGGGGGTTTTTGGGTTTGTTCCCTCGCCGGGAGGCCACTGGGACAGGTGTTGAAGGACTTAGGGGAGAATTGTTCGTACCATTATTAGGCGTGGAAGACGCAATGGGGGGTGAGAGGCTGTGGCTGGTCCTAGGGGGGGGTAGCGGTGAAGTGTGTGTCAGTGGGGACGGGGGGGATAATGAGTTTTGGCAGGAGCGGCATTGCATAATAGCTATAGGTGAGATAGGTGTGTGGGGAGGCGTTTTCCTGTGAGTGGCATCACGACGGGGTTTTTTGGGTGTGTTCCTTCGCCGGGAGGCCACTGGGACAGGTGTTGAAAGACTTAGGGGAGAATTGTTTGCACCATTATTAGGCGTGGAGGACGCAATGGGGGGCGAGAGGCTGTGGCTGGTCCTAGGGGAGGGTAGCGGTGGAGTGTGTGTCAATGGGGACAATCGAGAGGGTGAAGTAATAGGCTTTGGGCTTGCTGGGGGGGGCGTGCTGAGAGGGGATATGAGAGCCGGAATCGGACTGTACGGTGAGAAGAGATTTAGGGGCCGTGGGGACCCCGGCTGAAGGCCAGAGTGTTGGGTCGAATGGGTGTGGGTGGTGGGTGAGGGTGTAGTGCGAACCCCATAAGAACGTGATGAGAGGTTTGGATGGGCATGGGCGTGATGAGTAGCTGTAACAGAATACTGGGGATGCAGGAATTCGCACTTGAGACATTTGTAGCGGATCCCACGAAATCCATGTACATGTCTCATATGGGCCACGTAGGACTTCTTATCCGGATATGATAGCCGGGTAAGCCTCCCATGAAACGGAAGAGCGCATAGTTCGCACTCATAGGGAGCGGAACCTGGGAACGGTATTAGTATGTTGTTCTTTGGTAGGGGTGGATTCCGTAGTTGCCTACGAGCAGGAGTAGATTGGGAAGGCATGCGGCGTGGGGTTTGGGAGCGGCGCTTGGAGTTAGTTGGGGTGGCCACACGCTTTAGGGCTTCAGAATAGGACAGGCGTTCAGACATAGCTTGGGATGGAGTAAATTTAGAGAAGGAAGTGAGGAAAAGACTAAAGAAATAACGGTGGAGTTGCAACTAAAGTAATAAAGCACTCGACCTAGCACTGAAGGTGCCCGTAGCGCACACTAGTCGAAGATAAAGCAGCGGCAAAATTTAACTTAAATCCGTGGCCTCAGTTATTGCCCTATTATGACCTGCGTTTGGGAATGGAGGAGGAAACGCTACTCGGCTTCGGACGAGCGCCGGATGGACACCCCTGGATAAACAAACAAAAGAGGGCCCGGCAGGCCAGTGGGGACAAAGGATCGCCTCTCAAGGAATTTCTGGCCAAGATTGGAATTTGGTGTGGATAAGCGAACAAAACAGAAGTAGAATCTCCTATAACTCAAAGCAAGATGAAATTATATTAAGTTAACGCACTAAAAATTTAGATTAAAAGCAAAGGGTAGAGAAAGAAAAGTTTAATGCGCAGACAAGAAACACAATTAAATATACGCACAGAATTTGGATGAGAAAATTAATGAGTTAGTTAGTTACGTGTGGAAAAGATAACAAGACAGAAATAAAACTCCTATAACTCCGACCAAAATGACATTAGATTTAGTTAATGCGATATGAATTTAAATTAAGAACAATGGGGAGAGAAAGGAAGGGTTAATGCGCAACAGGAATCACTATGAACTATACGAACAGACAAAAATTAGGTTAGGTAGTTAGTTATATATATAAACAATCAAAGTGTAGTATCGCTATACCTAAACCCGATCACAATTATCCGGTAGATAACGGCCCCGGTAGAATATCTGGAGTGCCAACGCACGAGCCTACGTTAAACACAGATCACGGAATAATTACGAACTCGGGAGAAGAAACAAACGAACAGAACAGCCAGCAATTTACTGGATTGTAAGACAAATATAATCAGTTAACGGCACATAAATTTTGAAGCAAAAAGAACGCGGAGATCGTTTAAGACCGCTCAAGCCAGTCCACACAAAGGACGACCAGCAGCGTCAAGCTCGGAAGCAAAGGCCAAGATGGCCGCTCGGCAGCCACAAGGTGGGCTGCGAAGTCGCACAAACCTCAGCCAATACTTACAGAAATCCGCCGGCGGTCGTCCCACGCGCGAAGAGCCCTCCGCAATTAAGCTGATAAGAACAGATACTACACTTTGATCTTAGCCAAAAGGCCGAGAAGCGATAAAGATTCCTCGATCGGGACGGTCTTTTATTCCGGACACCATTGTAATCAACGGGGAGCATTGTTAAATGTTTCCACGGCAATACGTCGAAACACGCGGTCCCCGCGAAACGCCTGAAATCCTGATCGGAAAGTGAGGTCTACCGTCGAATGCTTAAATATCGCGGGAAAGGAAACAATTGTCTTCAAAGATAAAAAAATTTGAAATGTATCAACAGTTTTATTGTTACAGTACGTCCCCACCTAGCGGCACTTACCTGCACTCGCTGCAGGGTGATACGTAAATGTAAGAGAAAAAATTAAATTCCTCACGTAAACACACGAGTTCCGTCAAATTGAGCAAAAAAGAAATGACGTCGTCTAAGAAACGAATAGACAGTCAGAGTTCGGTGCGAATTAAGTGGAATTGATAACGGTTACAATTTTTCACGTTGACGTTTCCATTGTTACGCGGTCTTTGTAAACAAAGTTAATATTTGTCTTTAAACCGTACGCGCTCACATGTACGCGACATTTAAAAATTTTCCCCATTTTTTAAATATATATTTATTTATTTAAATATATATAGAAGTAAAAAAAAATGGTGGATTTTTTTTTTTTTTTTTTTTTTTTTTTTTTTTTTAACTCACAGAAGAGTGTACATATATATACATGTAAAGAAACTTTAGTAGAGAAGAAATTAAAATTATAAAATAATTCGATCCGCGGAATATTAATTTGTAAGTTTTTACTAATGTTCGCTTGCAACAGCTATGCTGCGTGCGTGCGGCGGCGAGGAAGACGTTCGTAGATTACAACGGGCAGTCGTGTTTTTTTTTTTTTTTTTTTTTTTTTTTTTTTTTTTTTTAACTCACAGAAGAGTGTATATATATATACATGTAAAGAAACTTTAGTAGAGAAGAAATTAAAATTATAAAATAATTCGATCCGCGGAATATTAATTTGTAAGTTTTTACTAATGTTCGCTTGCAACAGCTATGCTGCGTGCGTGCGGCGGCGAGGAAGACGTTCGTAGATTACAACGGGCAGTCGTGTTTTTTTTTTTTTTTTTTTTTTTTTTTTTTTTTTTTTTAACTCACAGAAGAGTGTATATATATATACATGTAAAGAAACTTTAGTAGAGAAGAAATTAAAATTATAAAATAATTCGATCCGCGGAATATTAATTTGTAAGTTTTTACTAATGTTCGCTTGCAACAGCTATGCTGCGTGCGTGCGGCGGCGAGGAAGACGTTCGTAGATTACAACGGGCAGTCGTGTTTTTTTTTTTTTTTTTTTTTTTTTTTTTTTTTTTTTTTAACTCACAGAAGAGTGTATATATATATACATGTAAAGAAACTTTAGTAGAGAAGAAATTAAAATTATAAAATAATTCGATCCGCGGAATATTAATTTGTAAGTTTTTACTAATGTTCGCTTGCAACAGCTATGCTGCGTGCGTGCGGCGGCGAGGAAGACGTTCGTAGATTACAACGGGCAGTCGTGTTTTTTTTTTTTTTTTTTTTAACTCACAGAAGAGTGTATATATATATACATGTAAAGAAACTTTAGTAGAGAAGAAATTAAAATTATAAAATAATTCGATCCGCGGAATATTAATTTGTAAGTTTTTACTAATGTTCGCTTGCAACAGCTATGCTGCGTGCGTGCGGCGGCGAGGAAGACGTTCGTAGATTACAACGGGCAGTCGTGTTTTTTTTTTTTTTTTTTTTAACTCACAGAAGAGTGTATATATATATACATGTAAAGAAACTTTAGTAGAGAAGAAATTAAAATTATAAAATAATTCGATCCGCGGAATATTAATTTGTAAGTTTTTACTAATGTTCGCTTGCAACAGCTATGCTGCGTGCGTGCGGCGGCGAGGAAGACGTTCGTAGATTACAACGGGCAGTCGTGTTTTGCGATGGCCGCCCAAGAGGCGCTCTGCTAGGTGGAATAAACGTATATTGCATACATTATTTATAAATGTATATCAAAATCCAGACGTCGGTATTTTACGTCTAAATTATAATAAAACCGAGATAGATTTATGGGAAAGTGACAGAATTAAAAGAGGCTTTAACGGCAACGAACCCCTGTTTTCAATATAGCTACGCAGTTTCCGTCAACAACGAATATTAATTACACTTCCTTTGAGCCGAAAGAAATGAGCGGAAAAAGTACGATGTTTTGAATACATATGTATCAGATACATATTCGTAAAAGGCGCGTTATCCTATCGTACTTGCGTGCGTGCGTGCGGCGGCGACGACGACGTTCGCGAAATACAAAAGATATATAGGGAGCGTGGTCCAGCTGGTGGCCACGGACAACGGCTTCTCCCGGAAAATTACTTGTACTCGCTGGTGCCCGGTCCTGCCTGCGAGAAGATGATTGCCGAGAGAGGTGAATCCTGTACTGGATGCGAAATCGCGGTTATTTCAAAATTTACCTGCCTTCCAACTCAATATTTGATACGTCAGAATGTTAAACTTCTTTCTTTGTTTGAATTTCAATAAGGTGGGCCGATCCCGGCGATACTGCAAAGCCGGGCCAACCCGTGACAGATGTGGAGCAAGCTCCTAACACTCCGTCATTTTCCAAAAATGAGTTTAATATTCTGGTGGTGCGATGCACCACGTATCAGATATTAAGCTGATAAGAACAGATACTACACTTTGATCTTAGCCAAAAGGCCGAGAAGCGATAAAGATTCCTCGATCGGGACGGTCTTTTATTCCGGACACCATTGTAATCAACGGGGAGCATTGTTAAATGTTTCTACGGCAATACGTCGAAACACGCGGTCCCCGCGAAACGCCTGAAATCCTGATCGGAAAGTGAGGTCTACCGTCGAATGCTTAAATATCGCGGGAAAGGAAACAATTGTCTTCAAAGATAAAAAAATTTGAAATGTATCAACAGTTTTATTGTTACAGTACGTCCCCACCTAGCGGCACTTACCTGCACTCGCTGCAGGGTGATACGTAAATGTAAGAGAAAAAAATTAAATTCCTCACGTAAACACACGAGTTCCGTCAAATTGAGCAAAAAAGAAATGACGTCGTCTAAGAAACGAATAGACAGTCAGAGTTCGGTGCGAATTAAGTGGAATTGATAACGGTTACAATTTTTCACGTTGACGTTTCCATTGTTACGCGGTCTTTGTAAACAAAGTTAATATTTGTCTTTAAACAGTACGCGCTCACATGTACGCGACATTTAAAAATTTTCCCCATTTTTTAAATATATATTTATTTATTTAAATATATATAGAAGTAAAAAAAAATGGTGGATTTTTTTTTTTTTTTTTTTTTTTTTTTTTTTTTTAACTCACAGAAGAGTGTATATATATATACATGTAAAGAAACTTTAGTAGAGAAGAAATTAAAATTATAAAATAATTCGATCCGCGGAATATTAATTTGTAAGTTTTTACTAATGTTCGCTTGCAACAGCTATGCTGCGTGCGTGCGGCGGCGAGGAAGACGTTCGTAGATTACAACGGGCAGTCGTGTTTTTTTTTTTTTTTTTTTTTTTTTTTTTTTTTTTTTTAACTCACAGAAGAGTGTATATATATATACATGTAAAGAAACTTTAGTAGAGAAGAAATTAAAATTATAAAATAATTCGATCCGCGGAATATTAATTTGTAAGTTTTTACTAATGTTCGCTTGCAACAGCTATGCTGCGTGCGTGCGGCGGCGAGGAAGACGTTCGTAGATTACAACGGGCAGTCGTGTTTTTTTTTTTTTTTTTTTTTTTTTTTTTTTTTTTTAACTCACAGAAGAGTGTATATATATATACATGTAAAGAAACTTTAGTAGAGAAGAAATTAAAATTATAAAATAATTCGATCCGCGGAATATTAATTTGTAAGTTTTTACTAATGTTCGCTTGCAACAGCTATGCTGCGTGCGTGCGGCGGCGAGGAAGACGTTCGTAGATTACAACGGGCAGTCGTGTTTTTTTTTTTTTTTTTTTTTAACTCACAGAAGAGTGTATATATATATACATGTAAAGAAACTTTAGTAGAGAAGAAATTAAAATTATAAAATAATTCGATCCGCGGAATATTAATTTGTAAGTTTTTACTAATGTTCGCTTGCAACAGCTATGCTGCGTGCGTGCGGCGGCGAGGAAGACGTTCGTAGATTACAACGGGCAGTCGTGTTTTTTTTTTTTTTTTTTTTTAACTCACAGAAGAGTGTATATATATATACATGTAAAGAAACTTTAGTAGAGAAGAAATTAAAATTATAAAATAATTCGATCCGCGGAATATTAATTTGTAAGTTTTTACTAATGTTCGCTTGCAACAGCTATGCTGCGTGCGTGCGGCGGCGAGGAAGACGTTCGTAGATTACAACGGGCAGTCGTGTTTTTTTTTTTTTTTTTTTTTTTTTAACTCACAGAAGAGTGTATATATATATACATGTAAAGAAACTTTAGTAGAGAAGAAATTAAAATTATAAAATAATTCGATCCGCGGAATATTAATTTGTAAGTTTTTACTAATGTTCGCTTGCAACAGCTATGCTGCGTGCGTGCGGCGGCGAGGAAGACGTTCGTAGATTACAACGGGCAGTCGTGTTTTTTTTTTTTTTTTTTTTTAACTCACAGAAGAGTGTATATATATATACATGTAAAGAAACTTTAGTAGAGAAGAAATTAAAATTATAAAATAATTCGATCCGCGGAATATTAATTTGTAAGTTTTTACTAATGTTCGCTTGCAACAGCTATGCTGCGTGCGTGCGGCGGCGAGGAAGACGTTCGTAGATTACAACGGGCAGTCGTGTTTTTTTTTTTTTTTTTTTAACTCACAGAAGAGTGTATATATATATACATGTAAAGAAACTTTAGTAGAGAAGAAATTAAAATTATAAAATAATTCGATCCGCGGAATATTAATTTGTAAGTTTTTACTAATGTTCGCTTGCAACAGCTATGCTGCGTGCGTGCGGCGGCGAGGAAGACGTTCGTAGATTACAACGGGCAGTCGTGTTTTGCGATGGCCGCCCAAGAGGCGCTCTGCTAGGTGGAATAAACGTATATTGCATACATTATTTATAAATGTATATCAAAATCCAGACGTCGGTATTTTACGTCTAAATTATAATAAAACCGAGATAGATTTATGGGAAAGTGACAGAATTAAAAGAGGCTTTAACGGCAACGAACCCCTGTTTTCAATATAGCTACGCAGTTTCCGTCAACAACGAATATTAATTACACTTCCTTTGAGCCGAAAGAAATGAGCGGAAAAAGTACGATGTTTTGAATACATATGTATCAGATACATATTCGTAAAAGGCGCGTTATCCTATCGTACTTGCGTGCGGCGGCGACGACGACGTTCGCGAAATACAAAAGATATATAGGGAGCGTGGTCCAGCTGGTGGCCACGGACAACGGCTTCTCCCGGAAAATTACTTGTACTCGCTGGTGCCCGGTCCTGCCTGCGAGAAGATGATTGCCGAGAGAGGTGAATCCTGTACTGGATGCGAAATCGCGGTTATTTCAAAATTTACCTGCCTTCCAACTCAATATTTGATACGTCAGAATGTTAAACTTCTTTCTTTGTTTGAATTTCAATAAGGTGGGCCGATCCCGGCGATACTGCAAAGCCGGGCCAACCCGTGACAGATGTGGAGCAAGCTCCTAACACTCCGTCATTTTCCAAAAATGAGTTTAATATTCTGGTGGTGCGATGCACCACGTATCAGATATTAAGCTGATAAGAACAGATACTACACTTTGATCTTAGCCAAAAGGCCGAGAAGCGATAAAGATTCCTCGATCGGGACGGTCTTTTATTCCGGACACCATTGTAATCAACGGGGAGCATTGTTAAATGTTTCTACGGCAATACGTCGAAACACGCGGTCCCCGCGAAACGCCTGAAATCCTGATCGGAAAGTGAGGTCTACCGTCGAATGCTTAAATATCGCGGGAAAGGAAACAATTGTCTTCAAAGATAAAAAAATTTGAAATGTATCAACAGTTTTATTGTTACAGTACGTCCCCACCTAGCGGCACTTACCTGCACTCGCTGCAGGGTGATACGTAAATGTAAGAGAAAAAAATTAAATTCCTCACGTAAACACACGAGTTCCGTCAAATTGAGCAAAAAAGAAATGACGTCGTCTAAGAAACGAATAGACAGTCAGAGTTCGGTGCGAATTAAGTGGAATTGATAACGGTTACAATTTTTCACGTTGACGTTTCCATTGTTACGCGGTCTTTGTAAACAAAGTTAATATTTGTCTTTAAACAGTACGCGCTCACATGTACGCGACATTTAAAAATTTTCCCCATTTTTTAAATATATATTTATTTATTTAAATATATATAGAAGTAAAACAAAATGGTGGATTTTTTTTTTTTTTTTTTTTTTTTTTTTTTTAACACACAGAAGAGTGTATATATATATACATGTAAAGAAACTTTAGTAGAGAAGAAATTAAAATTATAAAATAATTCGATCCGCGGAATATTAATTTGTAAGTTTTTACTAATGTTCGCTTGCAACAGCTATGCTGCGTGCGTGCGGCGGCGAGGAAGACGTTCGTAGATTACAACGGGCAGTCGTGTTTTTTTTTTTTTTTTTTTTTTTTTTTTTTTTTTTTTTTAACTCACAGAAGAGTGTATATATATATACATGTAAAGAAACTTTAGTAGAGAAGAAATTAAAATTATAAAATAATTCGATCCGCGGAATATTAATTTGTAAGTTTTTACTAATGTTCGCTTGCAACAGCTATGCTGCGTGCGTGCGGCGGCGAGGAAGACGTTCGTAGATTACAACGGGCAGTCGTGTTTTTTTTTTTTTTTTTTTTTTTTTTTTTTTTTTTTTTTTTTTTTTTTAACTCACAGAAGAGTGTATATATATATACATGTAAAGAAACTTTAGTAGAGAAGAAATTAAAATTATAAAATAATTCGATCCGCGGAATATTAATTTGTAAGTTTTTACTAATGTTCGCTTGCAACAGCTATGCTGCGTGCGTGCGGCGGCGAGGAAGACGTTCGTAGATTACAACGGGCAGTCGTGTTTTTTTTTTTTTTTTTTTTTTTTTTTTTTTTTTTTTTTTAACTCACAGAAGAGTGTATATATATATACATGTAAAGAAACTTTAGTAGAGAAGAAATTAAAATTATAAAATAATTCGATCCGCGGAATATTAATTTGTAAGTTTTTACTAATGTTCGCTTGCAACAGCTATGCTGCGTGCGTGCGGCGGCGAGGAAGACGTTCGTAGATTACAACGGGCAGTCGTGTTTTTTTTTTTTTTTTTTTTTTTTTTTTTTTTTTTTTTTAACTCACAGAAGAGTGTATATATATATACATGTAAAGAAACTTTAGTAGAGAAGAAATTAAAATTATAAAATAATTCGATCCGCGGAATATTAATTTGTAAGTTTTTACTAATGTTCGCTTGCAACAGCTATGCTGCGTGCGTGCGGCGGCGAGGAAGACGTTCGTAGATTACAACGGGCAGTCGTGTTTTTTTTTTTTTTTTTTTTTTTTTTTTTTTTTTTTTTTAACTCACAGAAGAGTGTATATATATATACATGTAAAGAAACTTTAGTAGAGAAGAAATTAAAATTATAAAATAATTCGATCCGCGGAATATTAATTTGTAAGTTTTTACTAATGTTCGCTTGCAACAGCTATGCTGCGTGCGTGCGGCGGCGAGGAAGACGTTCGTAGATTACAACGGGCAGTCGTGTTTTTTTTTTTTTTTTTTTTTTTTTTTTTTTTTTTTTTAACTCACAGAAGAGTGTATATATATATACATGTAAAGAAACTTTAGTAGAGAAGAAATTAAAATTATAAAATAATTCGATCCGCGGAATATTAATTTGTAAGTTTTTACTAATGTTCGCTTGCAACAGCTATGCTGCGTGCGTGCGGCGGCGAGGAAGACGTTCGTAGATTACAACGGGCAGTCGTGTTTTTTTTTTTTTTTTTTTTTTTTTTTTTTTTTTTTTTTTTTTTTAACTCACAGAAGAGTGTATATATATATACATGTAAAGAAACTTTAGTAGAGAAGAAATTAAAATTATAAAATAATTCGATCCGCGGAATATTAATTTGTAAGTTTTTACTAATGTTCGCTTGCAACAGCTATGCTGCGTGCGTGCGGCGGCGAGGAAGACGTTCGTAGATTACAACGGGCAGTCGTGTTTTTTTTTTTTTTTTTTTTTTTTTTTTTTTTTTTTTTTAACTCACAGAAGAGTGTATATATATATACATGTAAAGAAACTTTAGTAGAGAAGAAATTAAAATTATAAAATAATTCGATCCGCGGAATATTAATTTGTAAGTTTTTACTAATGTTCGCTTGCAACAGCTATGCTGCGTGCGTGCGGCGGCGAGGAAGACGTTCGTAGATTACAACGGGCAGTCGTGTTTTTTTTTTTTTTTTTTTTTTTTTTTTTTTTTTTTTTTTAACTCACAGAAGAGTGTATATATATATACATGTAAAGAAACTTTAGTAGAGAAGAAATTAAAATTATAAAATAATTCGATCCGCGGAATATTAATTTGTAAGTTTTTACTAATGTTCGCTTGCAACAGCTATGCTGCGTGCGTGCGGCGGCGAGGAAGACGTTCGTAGATTACAACGGGCAGTCGTGTTTTTTTTTTTTTTTTTTTTTTTTTTTTTTTTTTTTTAACTCACAGAAGAGTGTATATATATATACATGTAAAGAAACTTTAGTAGAGAAGAAATTAAAATTATAAAATAATTCGATCCGCGGAATATTAATTTGTAAGTTTTTACTAATGTTCGCTTGCAACAGCTATGCTGCGTGCGTGCGGCGGCGAGGAAGACGTTCGTAGATTACAACGGGCAGTCGTGTTTTTTTTTTTTTTTTTTTTTTTTTTTTTTTTTTTTTTTTTTTTTAACTCACAGAAGAGTGTATATATATATACATGTAAAGAAACTTTAGTAGAGAAGAAATTAAAATTATAAAATAATTCGATCCGCGGAATATTAATTTGTAAGTTTTTACTAATGTTCGCTTGCAACAGCTATGCTGCGTGCGTGCGGCGGCGAGGAAGACGTTCGTAGATTTCAACGGGCAGTCGTGTTTTTTTTTTTTTTTTTTTTTTTTTTTTTTTTTTTTTTTTTTAACTCACAGAAGAGTGTATATATATATACATGTAAAGAAACTTTAGTAGAGAAGAAATTAAAATTATAAAATAATTCGATCCGCGGAATATTAATTTGTAAGTTTTTACTAATGTTCGCTTGCAACAGCTATGCTGCGTGCGTGCGGCGGCGAGGAAGACGTTCGTAGATTACAACGGGCAGTCGTGTTTTTTTTTTTTTTTTTTTTTTTTTAACTCACAGAAGAGTGTATATATATATACTTGTAAAGAAACTTTAGTAGAGAAGAAATTAAAATTATAAAATAATTCGATCCGCGGAATATTAATTTGTAAGTTTTTACTAATGTTCGCTTGCAACAGCTATGCTGCGTGCGTGCGGCGGCGAGGAAGACGTTCGTAGATTACAACGGGCAGTCGTGTTTTGCGATGGCCGCCTAAGAGGCGCTCTGCTAGGTGGAATAAACGTATATTGCATACATTGTTTATAAATGTATATCGAAATCCAGACGTCGGTATTTTACGTCTAAATTATAATAAAACCGAGATAGATTTATGGGAAAGTGACAGAATTAAAAGAGGCTTTAACGGCAACGAACCCCTGTTTTCAATATAGCTACGCAGTTTCCGTCAACAACGAATATTAATTACACTTCCTTTGAGCCGAAAGAAATGAGCGGAAAAAGTACGATGTTTTGAATACATATGTATCAGATACATATTCGTAAAAGGCGCGTTATCCTATCGTACTTGCGTGCGTGCGTGCGTGCGGCGGCGACGACGACGTTCGCGAAATACAAAAGATATATAGGGAGCGTGGTCCAGCTGGTGGCCACGGACAACGGCTTCTCCCGGAAAATTACTTGTACTCGCTGGTGCCCGGTCCTGCCTGCGAGAAGATGATTGCCGAGAGAGGTGAATCCTGTACTGGATGCGAAATCGCAGTTATTTCAAAATTTACCTGCCTTCCAACTCAATATTTGATACGTCAGAATGTTAAACTTCTTTCTTTGTTTGAATTTCAATAAGGTGGGCCGATCCCGGCGATACTGCAAAGCCGGGCCAACCCGTGACAGATGTGGAGCAAGCTCCTAACACTCCGTCATTTTCCAAAAATGAGTTTAATATTCTGGTGGTGCGATGCACCACGTATCAGATATTAAGCTGATAAGAACAGATACTACACTTTGATCTTAGCCAAAAGGCCGAGAAGCGATAAAGATTCCTCGATCGGGACGGTCTTTTATTCCGGACACCATTGTAATCAACGGGGAGCATTGTTAAATGTTTCTACGGCAATACGTCGAAACACGCGGTCCCCGCGAAACGCCTGAAATCCTGATCGGAAAGTGAGGTCTACCGTCGAATGCTTAAATATCGCGGGAAAGGAAACAATTGTCTTCAAAGATAAAAAAATTTGAAATGTATCAACAGTTTTATTGTTACAGTACGTCCCCACCTAGCGGCACTTACCTGCACTCGCTGCAGGGTGATACGTAAATGTAAGAGAAAAAAATTAAATTCCTCACGTAAACACACGAGTTCCGTCAAATTGAGCAAAAAAGAAATGACGTCGTCTAAGAAACGAATAGACAGTCAGAGTTCGGTGCGAATTAAGTGGAATTGATAACGGTTACAATTTTTCACGTTGACGTTTCCATTGTTACGCGGTCTTTGTAAACAAAGTTAATATTTGTCTTTAAACAGTACGCGCTCACATGTACGCGACATTTAAAAATTTTCCCCATTTTTTAAATATATATTTATTTATTTAAATATATATAGAAGTAAAAAAAAATGGTGGATTTTTTTTTTTTTTTTTTTTTTTTTTTTTTTTTTAACTCACAGAAGAGTGTATATATATATACATGTAAAGAAACTTTAGTAGAGAAGAAATTAAAATTATAAAATAATTCGATCCGCGGAATATTAATTTGTAAGTTTTTACTAATGTTCGCTTGCAACAGCTATGCTGCGTGCGTGCGGCGGCGAGGAAGACGTTCGTAGATTACAACGGGCAGTCGTGTTTTTTTTTTTTTTTTTTTTTTTTTTTTTTTTTTTTTAACTCACAGAAGAGTGTATATATATATACATGTAAAGAAACTTTAGTAGAGAAGAAATTAAAATTATAAAATAATTCGATCCGCGGAATATTAATTTGTAAGTTTTTACTAATGTTCGCTTGCAACAGCTATGCTGCGTGCGTGCGGCGGCGAGGAAGACGTTCGTAGATTACAACGGGCAGTCGTGTTTTTTTTTTTTTTTTTTTTTTTTTTTTTTTTTTTTAACTCACAGAAGAGTGTATATATATATACATGTAAAGAAACTTTAGTAGAGAAGAAATTAAAATTATAAAATAATTCGATCCGCGGAATATTAATTTGTAAGTTTTTACTAATGTTCGCTTGCAACAGCTATGCTGCGTGCGTGCGGCGGCGAGGAAGACGTTCGTAGATTACAACGGGCAGTCGTGTTTTTTTTTTTTTTTTTTTTTAACTCACAGAAGAGTGTATATATATATACATGTAAAGAAACTTTAGTAGAGAAGAAATTAAAATTATAAAATAATTCGATCCGCGGAATATTAATTTGTAAGTTTTTACTAATGTTCGCTTGCAACAGCTATGCTGCGTGCGTGCGGCGGCGAGGAAGACGTTCGTAGATTACAACGGGCAGTCGTGTTTTTTTTTTTTTTTTTTTTTAACTCACAGAAGAGTGTATATATATATACATGTAAAGAAACTTTAGTAGAGAAGAAATTAAAATTATAAAATAATTCGATCCGCGGAATATTAATTTGTAAGTTTTTACTAATGTTCGCTTGCAACAGCTATGCTGCGTGCGTGCGGCGGCGAGGAAGACGTTCGTAGATTACAACGGGCAGTCGTGTTTTTTTTTTTTTTTTTTTTTTTTTAACTCACAGAAGAGTGTATATATATATACATGTAAAGAAACTTTAGTAGAGAAGAAATTAAAATTATAAAATAATTCGATCCGCGGAATATTAATTTGTAAGTTTTTACTAATGTTCGCTTGCAACAGCTATGCTGCGTGCGTGCGGCGGCGAGGAAGACGTTCGTAGATTACAACGGGCAGTCGTGTTTTTTTTTTTTTTTTTTTTTAACTCACAGAAGAGTGTATATATATATACATGTAAAGAAACTTTAGTAGAGAAGAAATTAAAATTATAAAATAATTCGATCCGCGGAATATTAATTTGTAAGTTTTTACTAATGTTCGCTTGCAACAGCTATGCTGCGTGCGTGCGGCGGCGAGGAAGACGTTCGTAGATTACAACGGGCAGTCGTGTTTTTTTTTTTTTTTTTTTAACTCACAGAAGAGTGTATATATATATACATGTAAAGAAACTTTAGTAGAGAAGAAATTAAAATTATAAAATAATTCGATCCGCGGAATATTAATTTGTAAGTTTTTACTAATGTTCGCTTGCAACAGCTATGCTGCGTGCGTGCGGCGGCGAGGAAGACGTTCGTAGATTACAACGGGCAGTCGTGTTTTGCGATGGCCGCCCAAGAGGCGCTCTGCTAGGTGGAATAAACGTATATTGCATACATTATTTATAAATGTATATCAAAATCCAGACGTCGGTATTTTACGTCTAAATTATAATAAAACCGAGATAGATTTATGGGAAAGTGACAGAATTAAAAGAGGCTTTAACGGCAACGAACCCCTGTTTTCAATATAGCTACGCAGTTTCCGTCAACAACGAATATTAATTACACTTCCTTTGAGCCGAAAGAAATGAGCGGAAAAAGTACGATGTTTTGAATACATATGTATCAGATACATATTCGTAAAAGGCGCGTTATCCTATCGTACTTGCGTGCGGCGGCGACGACGACGTTCGCGAAATACAAAAGATATATAGGGAGCGTGGTCCAGCTGGTGGCCACGGACAACGGCTTCTCCCGGAAAATTACTTGTACTCGCTGGTGCCCGGTCCTGCCTGCGAGAAGATGATTGCCGAGAGAGGTGAATCCTGTACTGGATGCGAAATCGCGGTTATTTCAAAATTTACCTGCCTTCCAACTCAATATTTGATACGTCAGAATGTTAAACTTCTTTCTTTGTTTGAATTTCAATAAGGTGGGCCGATCCCGGCGATACTGCAAAGCCGGGCCAACCCGTGACAGATGTGGAGCAAGCTCCTAACACTCCGTCATTTTCCAAAAATGAGTTTAATATTCTGGTGGTGCGATGCACCACGTATCAGATATTAAGCTGATAAGAACAGATACTACACTTTGATCTTAGCCAAAAGGCCGAGAAGCGATAAAGATTCCTCGATCGGGACGGTCTTTTATTCCGGACACCATTGTAATCAACGGGGAGCATTGTTAAATGTTTCTACGGCAATACGTCGAAACACGCGGTCCCCGCGAAACGCCTGAAATCCTGATCGGAAAGTGAGGTCTACCGTCGAATGCTTAAATATCGCGGGAAAGGAAACAATTGTCTTCAAAGATAAAAAAATTTGAAATGTATCAACAGTTTTATTGTTACAGTACGTCCCCACCTAGCGGCACTTACCTGCACTCGCTGCAGGGTGATACGTAAATGTAAGAGAAAAAAATTAAATTCCTCACGTAAACACACGAGTTCCGTCAAATTGAGCAAAAAAGAAATGACGTCGTCTAAGAAACGAATAGACAGTCAGAGTTCGGTGCGAATTAAGTGGAATTGATAACGGTTACAATTTTTCACGTTGACGTTTCCATTGTTACGCGGTCTTTGTAAACAAAGTTAATATTTGTCTTTAAACAGTACGCGCTCACATGTACGCGACATTTAAAAATTTTCCCCATTTTTTAAATATATATTTATTTATTTAAATATATATAGAAGTAAAACAAAATGGTGGATTTTTTTTTTTTTTTTTTTTTTTTTTTTTTTAACACACAGAAGAGTGTATATATATATACATGTAAAGAAACTTTAGTAGAGAAGAAATTAAAATTATAAAATAATTCGATCCGCGGAATATTAATTTGTAAGTTTTTACTAATGTTCGCTTGCAACAGCTATGCTGCGTGCGTGCGGCGGCGAGGAAGACGTTCGTAGATTACAACGGGCAGTCGTGTTTTTTTTTTTTTTTTTTTTTTTTTTTTTTTTTTTTTTTAACTCACAGAAGAGTGTATATATATATACATGTAAAGAAACTTTAGTAGAGAAGAAATTAAAATTATAAAATAATTCGATCCGCGGAATATTAATTTGTAAGTTTTTACTAATGTTCGCTTGCAACAGCTATGCTGCGTGCGTGCGGCGGCGAGGAAGACGTTCGTAGATTACAACGGGCAGTCGTGTTTTTTTTTTTTTTTTTTTTTTTTTTTTTTTTTTTTTTTTTTTTTTTTAACTCACAGAAGAGTGTATATATATATACATGTAAAGAAACTTTAGTAGAGAAGAAATTAAAATTATAAAATAATTCGATCCGCGGAATATTAATTTGTAAGTTTTTACTAATGTTCGCTTGCAACAGCTATGCTGCGTGCGTGCGGCGGCGAGGAAGACGTTCGTAGATTACAACGGGCAGTCGTGTTTTTTTTTTTTTTTTTTTTTTTTTTTTTTTTTTTTTTTTAACTCACAGAAGAGTGTATATATATATACATGTAAAGAAACTTTAGTAGAGAAGAAATTAAAATTATAAAATAATTCGATCCGCGGAATATTAATTTGTAAGTTTTTACTAATGTTCGCTTGCAACAGCTATGCTGCGTGCGTGCGGCGGCGAGGAAGACGTTCGTAGATTACAACGGGCAGTCGTGTTTTTTTTTTTTTTTTTTTTTTTTTTTTTTTTTTTTTTTAACTCACAGAAGAGTGTATATATATATACATGTAAAGAAACTTTAGTAGAGAAGAAATTAAAATTATAAAATAATTCGATCCGCGGAATATTAATTTGTAAGTTTTTACTAATGTTCGCTTGCAACAGCTATGCTGCGTGCGTGCGGCGGCGAGGAAGACGTTCGTAGATTACAACGGGCAGTCGTGTTTTTTTTTTTTTTTTTTTTTTTTTTTTTTTTTTTTTTTAACTCACAGAAGAGTGTATATATATATACATGTAAAGAAACTTTAGTAGAGAAGAAATTAAAATTATAAAATAATTCGATCCGCGGAATATTAATTTGTAAGTTTTTACTAATGTTCGCTTGCAACAGCTATGCTGCGTGCGTGCGGCGGCGAGGAAGACGTTCGTAGATTACAACGGGCAGTCGTGTTTTTTTTTTTTTTTTTTTTTTTTTTTTTTTTTTTTTTAACTCACAGAAGAGTGTATATATATATACATGTAAAGAAACTTTAGTAGAGAAGAAATTAAAATTATAAAATAATTCGATCCGCGGAATATTAATTTGTAAGTTTTTACTAATGTTCGCTTGCAACAGCTATGCTGCGTGCGTGCGGCGGCGAGGAAGACGTTCGTAGATTACAACGGGCAGTCGTGTTTTTTTTTTTTTTTTTTTTTTTTTTTTTTTTTTTTTTTTTTTTTAACTCACAGAAGAGTGTATATATATATACATGTAAAGAAACTTTAGTAGAGAAGAAATTAAAATTATAAAATAATTCGATCCGCGGAATATTAATTTGTAAGTTTTTACTAATGTTCGCTTGCAACAGCTATGCTGCGTGCGTGCGGCGGCGAGGAAGACGTTCGTAGATTACAACGGGCAGTCGTGTTTTTTTTTTTTTTTTTTTTTTTTTTTTTTTTTTTTTTAACTCACAGAAGAGTGTATATATATATACATGTAAAGAAACTTTAGTAGAGAAGAAATTAAAATTATAAAATAATTCGATCCGCGGAATATTAATTTGTAAGTTTTTACTAATGTTCGCTTGCAACAGCTATGCTGCGTGCGTGCGGCGGCGAGGAAGACGTTCGTAGATTACAACGGGCAGTCGTGTTTTTTTTTTTTTTTTTTTTTTTTTTTTTTTTTTTTTTTTAACTCACAGAAGAGTGTATATATATATACATGTAAAGAAACTTTAGTAGAGAAGAAATTAAAATTATAAAATAATTCGATCCGCGGAATATTAATTTGTAAGTTTTTACTAATGTTCGCTTGCAACAGCTATGCTGCGTGCGTGCGGCGGCGAGGAAGACGTTCGTAGATTACAACGGGCAGTCGTGTTTTTTTTTTTTTTTTTTTTTTTTTTTTTTTTTTTTTAACTCACAGAAGAGTGTATATATATATACATGTAAAGAAACTTTAGTAGAGAAGAAATTAAAATTATAAAATAATTCGATCCGCGGAATATTAATTTGTAAGTTTTTACTAATGTTCGCTTGCAACAGCTATGCTGCGTGCGTGCGGCGGCGAGGAAGACGTTCGTAGATTACAACGGGCAGTCGTGTTTTTTTTTTTTTTTTTTTTTTTTTTTTTTTTTTTTTTTTTTTTAACTCACAGAAGAGTGTATATATATATACATGTAAAGAAACTTTAGTAGAGAAGAAATTAAAATTATAAAATAATTCGATCCGCGGAATATTAATTTGTAAGTTTTTACTAATGTTCGCTTGCAACAGCTATGCTGCGTGCGTGCGGCGGCGAGGAAGACGTTCGTAGATTTCAACGGGCAGTCGTGTTTTTTTTTTTTTTTTTTTTTTTTTTTTTTTTTTTTTTTTTTAACTCACAGAAGAGTGTATATATATATACATGTAAAGAAACTTTAGTAGAGAAGAAATTAAAATTATAAAATAATTCGATCCGCGGAATATTAATTTGTAAGTTTTTACTAATGTTCGCTTGCAACAGCTATGCTGCGTGCGTGCGGCGGCGAGGAAGACGTTCGTAGATTACAACGGGCAGTCGTGTTTTTTTTTTTTTTTTTTTTTTTTTAACTCACAGAAGAGTGTATATATATATACTTGTAAAGAAACTTTAGTAGAGAAGAAATTAAAATTATAAAATAATTCGATCCGCGGAATATTAATTTGTAAGTTTTTACTAATGTTCGCTTGCAACAGCTATGCTGCGTGCGTGCGGCGGCGAGGAAGACGTTCGTAGATTACAACGGGCAGTCGTGTTTTGCGATGGCCGCCTAAGAGGCGCTCTGCTAGGTGGAATAAACGTATATTGCATACATTGTTTATAAATGTATATCGAAATCCAGACGTCGGTATTTTACGTCTAAATTATAATAAAACCGAGATAGATTTATGGGAAAGTGACAGAATTAAAAGAGGCTTTAACGGCAACGAACCCCTGTTTTCAATATAGCTACGCAGTTTCCGTCAACAACGAATATTAATTACACTTCCTTTGAGCCGAAAGAAATGAGCGGAAAAAGTACGATGTTTTGAATACATATGTATCAGATACATATTCGTAAAAGGCGCGTTATCCTATCGTACTTGCGTGCGTGCGTGCGGCGGCGACGACGACGTTCGCGAAATACAAAAGATATATAGGGAGCGTGGTCCAGCTGGTGGCCACGGACAACGGCTTCTCCCGGAAAATTACTTGTACTCGCTGGTGCCCGGTCCTGCCTGCGAGAAGATGATTGCCGAGAGAGGTGAATCCTGTACTGGATGCGAAATCGCAGTTATTTCAAAATTTACCTGCCTTCCAACTCAATATTTGATACGTCAGAATGTTAAACTTCTTTCTTTGTTTGAATTTCAATAAGGTGGGCCGATCCCGGCGATACTGCAAAGCCGGGCCAACCCGTGACAGATGTGGAGCAAGCTCCTAACACTCCGTCATTTTCCAAAAATGAGTTTAATATTCTGGTGGTGCGATGCACCACGTATCAGATATTAAGCTGATAAGAACAGATACTACACTTTGATCTTAGCCAAAAGGCCGAGAAGCGATAAAGATTCCTCGATCGGGACGGTCTTTTATTCCGGACACCATTGTAATCAACGGGGAGCATTGTTAAATGTTTCTACGGCAATACGTCGAAACACGCGGTCCCCGCGAAACGCCTGAAATCCTGATCGGAAAGTGAGGTCTACCGTCGAATGCTTAAATATCGCGGGAAAGGAAACAATTGTCTTCAAAGATAAAAAAATTTGAAATGTATCAACAGTTTTATTGTTACAGTACGTCCCCACCTAGCGGCACTTACCTGCACTCGCTGCAGGGTGATACGTAAATGTAAGAGAAAAAAATTAAATTCCTCACGTAAACACACGAGTTCCGTCAAATTGAGCAAAAAAGAAATGACGTCGTCTAAGAAACGAATAGACAGTCAGAGTTCGGTGCGAATTAAGTGGAATTGATAACGGTTACAATTTTTCACGTTGACGTTTCCATTGTTACGCGGTCTTTGTAAACAAAGTTAATATTTGTCTTTAAACAGTACGCGCTCACATGTACGCGACATTTAAAAATTTTCCCCATTTTTTAAATATATATTTATTTATTTAAATATATATAGAAGTAAAAAAAAATGGTGGATTTTTTTTTTTTTTTTTTTTTTTTTTTTTTTTTTTTTAACTCACAGAAGAGTATATATATATATACATGTAAAGAAACTTTAGTAGAGAAGAAATTAAAATTATAAAATAATTCGATCCGCGGAATATTAATTTGTAAGTTTTTACTAATGTTCGCTTGCAACAGCTATGCTGCGTGCGTGCGGCGGCGAGGAAGACGTTCGTAGATTACAACGGGCAGTCGTGTTTTTTTTTTTTTTTTTTTTTTTTTTTTTTTTTTTTTTTTTAACTCACAGAAGAGTGTATATATATATACATGTAAAGAAACTTTAGTAGAGAAGAAATTAAAATTATAAAATAATTCGATCCGCGGAATATTAATTTGTAAGTTTTTACTAATGTTCGCTTGCAACAGCTATGCTGCGTGCGTGCGGCGGCGAGGAAGACGTTCGTAGATTACAACGGGCAGTCGTGTTTTTTTTTTTTTTTTTTTTTTTTTTTTTTTTTTTTTTAACTCACAGAAGAGTGTATATATATATACATGTAAAGAAACTTTAGTAGAGAAGAAATTAAAATTATAAAATAATTCGATCCGCGGAATATTAATTTGTAAGTTTTTACTAATGTTCGCTTGCAACAGCTATGCTGCGTGCGTGCGGCGGCGAGGAAGACGTTCGTAGATTACAACGGGCAGTCGTGTTTTTTTTTTTTTTTTTTTTTTTTTTTTTTTTTTTTTTTTAACTCACAGAAGAGTGTATATATATATACATGTAAAGAAACTTTAGTAGAGAAGAAATTAAAATTATAAAATAATTCGATCCGCGGAATATTAATTTGTAAGTTTTTACTAATGTTCGCTTGCAACAGCTATGCTGCGTGCGTGCGGCGGCGAGGAAGACGTTCGTAGATTACAACGGGCAGTCGTGTTTTTTTTTTTTTTTTTTTTTTTTTTTTTTTTTTTTTTTAACTCACAGAAGAGTGTATATATATATACATGTAAAGAAACTTTAGTAGAGAAGAAATTAAAATTATAAAATAATTCGATCCGCGGAATATTAATTTGTAAGTTTTTACTAATGTTCGCTTGCAACAGCTATGCTGCGTGCGTGCGGCGGCGAGGAAGACGTTCGTAGATTACAACGGGCAGTCGTGTTTTTTTTTTTTTTTTTTTTTTTTTTTTTTTTTTTTTTTTTTTTTTTAACTCACAGAAGAGTGTATATATATATACATGTAAAGAAACTTTAGTAGAGAAGAAATTAAAATTATAAAATAATTCGATCCGCGGAATATTAATTTGTAAGTTTTTACTAATGTTCGCTTGCAACAGCTATGCTGCGTGCGTGCGGCGGCGAGGAAGACGTTCGTAGATTTCAACGGGCAGTCGTGTTTTTTTTTTTTTTTTTTTTTTTTTTTTTTTTTTTTTTTTAACTCACAGAAGAGTGTATATATATATACATGTAAAGAAACTTTAGTAGAGAAGAAATTAAAATTATAAAATAATTCGATCCGCGGAATATTAATTTGTAAGTTTTTACTAATGTTCGCTTGCAACAGCTATGCTGCGTGCGTGCGGCGGCGAGGAAGACGTTCGTAGATTACAACGGGCAGTCGTGTTTTTTTTTTTTTTTTTTTTTTTTTAACTCACAGAAGAGTGTATATATATATACTTGTAAAGAAACTTTAGTAGAGAAGAAATTAAAATTATAAAATAATTCGATCCGCGGAATATTAATTTGTAAGTTTTTACTAATGTTCGCTTGCAACAGCTATGCTGCGTGCGTGCGGCGGCGAGGAAGACGTTCGTAGATTACAACGGGCAGTCGTGTTTTGCGATGGCCGCCTAAGAGGCGCTCTGCTAGGTGGAATAAACGTATATTGCATACATTGTTTATAAATGTATATCGAAATCCAGACGTCGGTATTTTACGTCTAAATTATAATAAAACCGAGATAGATTTATGGGAAAGTGACAGAATTAAAAGAGGCTTTAACGGCAACGAACCCCTGTTTTCAATATAGCTACGCAGTTTCCGTCAACAACGAATATTAATTACACTTCCTTTGAGCCGAAAGAAATGAGCGGAAAAAGTACGATGTTTTGAATACATATGTATCAGATACATATTCGTAAAAGGCGCGTTATCCTATCGTACTTGCGTGCGTGCGTGCGTGCGGCGGCGACGACGACGTTCGCGAAATACAAAAGATATATAGGGAGCGTGGTCCAGCTGGTGGCCACGGACAACGGCTTCTCCCGGAAAATTACTTGTACTCGCTGGTGCCCGGTCCTGCCTGCGAGAAGATGATTGCCGAGAGAGGTGAATCCTGTACTGGATGCGAAATCGCAGTTATTTCAAAATTTACCTGCCTTCCAACTCAATATTTGATACGTCAGAATGTTAAACTTCTTTCTTTGTTTGAATTTCAATAAGGTGGGCCGATCCCGGCGATACTGCAAAGCCGGGCCAACCCGTGACAGATGTGGAGCAAGCTCCTAACACTCCGTCATTTTCCAAAAATGAGTTTAATATTCTGGTGGTGCGATGCACCACGTATCAGATATTAAGCTGATAAGAACAGATACTACACTTTGATCTTAGCCAAAAGGCCGAGAAGCGATAAAGATTCCTCGATCGGGACGGTCTTTTATTCCGGACACCATTGTAATCAACGGGGAGCATTGTTAAATGTTTCTACGGCAATACGTCGAAACACGCGGTCCCCGCGAAACGCCTGAAATCCTGATCGGAAAGTGAGGTCTACCGTCGAATGCTTAAATATCGCGGGAAAGGAAACAATTGGCTTCAAAGATAAAAAAATTTGAAATGTATCAACAGTTTTATTGTTACAGTACGTCCCCACCTAGCGGCACTTTCCTGCACTCGCTGCAGGGTGATACGTAAATGTAAGAGAAAAAAATTAAATTCCTCACGTAAACACACGAGTTCCGTCAAATTGAGCAAAAAAGAAATGACGTCGTCTAAGAAACGAATAGACAGTCAGAGTTCGGTGCGAATTAAGTGGAATTGATAACGGTTACAATTTTTCACGTTGACGTTTCCATTGTTACGCGGTCTTTGTAAACAAAGTTAATATTTGTCTTTAAACAGTACGCGCTCACATGTACGCGACATTTAAAAATTTTCCCCATTTTTTAAATATATATTTATTTATTTAAATATATATAGAAGTAAAACAAAATGGTGGATTTTTTTTTTTTTTTTTTTTTTTTTTTTTTTAACACACAGAAGAGTGTATATATATATACATGTAAAGAAACTTTAGTAGAGAAGAAATTAAAATTATAAAATAATTCGATCCGCGGAATATTAATTTGTAAGTTTTTACTAATGTTCGCTTGCAACAGCTATGCTGCGTGCGTGCGGCGGCGAGGAAGACGTTCGTAGATTACAACGGGCAGTCGTGTTTTTTTTTTTTTTTTTTTTTTTTTTTTTTTTTTTTTTTAACTCACAGAAGAGTGTATATATATATACATGTAAAGAAACTTTAGTAGAGAAGAAATTAAAATTATAAAATAATTCGATCCGCGGAATATTAATTTGTAAGTTTTTACTAATGTTCGCTTGCAACAGCTATGCTGCGTGCGTGCGGCGGCGAGGAAGACGTTCGTAGATTACAACGGGCAGTCGTGTTTTTTTTTTTTTTTTTTTTTTTTTTTTTTTTTTTTTAACTCACAGAAGAGTGTATATATATATACATGTAAAGAAACTTTAGTAGAGAAGAAATTAAAATTATAAAATAATTCGATCCGCGGAATATTAATTTGTAAGTTTTTACTAATGTTCGCTTGCAACAGCTATGCTGCGTGCGTGCGGCGGCGAGGAAGACGTTCGTAGATTACAACGGGCAGTCGTGTTTTTTTTTTTTTTTTTTTTTTTTTTTTTTTTTTTTTTTTAACTCACAGAAGAGTGTATATATATATACATGTAAAGAAACTTTAGTAGAGAAGAAATTAAAATTATAAAATAATTCGATCCGCGGAATATTAATTTGTAAGTTTTTACTAATGTTCGCTTGCAACAGCTATGCTGCGTGCGTGCGGCGGCGAGGAAGACGTTCGTAGATTACAACGGGCAGTCGTGTTTTTTTTTTTTTTTTTTTTTTTTTTTTTTTTTTTTTTTTAACTCACAGAAGAGTGTATATATATATACATGTAAAGAAACTTTAGTAGAGAAGAAATTAAAATTATAAAATAATTCGATCCGCGGAATATTAATTTGTAAGTTTTTACTAATGTTCGCTTGCAACAGCTATGCTGCGTGCGTGCGGCGGCGAGGAAGACGTTCGTAGATTACAACGGGCAGTCGTGTTTTTTTTTTTTTTTTTTTTTTTTTTTTTTTTTTTTTTAACTCACAGAAGAGTGTATATATATATACATGTAAAGAAACTTTAGTAGAGAAGAAATTAAAATTATAAAATAATTCGATCCGCGGAATATTAATTTGTAAGTTTTTACTAATGTTCGCTTGCAACAGCTATGCTGCGTGCGTGCGGCGGCGAGGAAGACGTTCGTAGATTACAACGGGCAGTCGTGTTTTTTTTTTTTTTTTTTTTTTTTTTTTTTTTTTTTTTTTAACTCACAGAAGAGTGTATATATATATACATGTAAAGAAACTTTAGTAGAGAAGAAATTAAAATTATAAAATAATTCGATCCGCGGAATATTAATTTGTAAGTTTTTACTAATGTTCGCTTGCAACAGCTATGCTGCGTGCGTGCGGCGGCGAGGAAGACGTTCGTAGATTACAACGGGCAGTCGTGTTTTTTTTTTTTTTTTTTTTTTTTTTTTTTTTTTTTTTTTTTTTTTAACTCACAGAAGAGTGTATATATATATACATGTAAAGAAACTTTAGTAGAGAAGAAATTAAAATTATAAAATAATTCGATCCGCGGAATATTAATTTGTAAGTTTTTACTAATGTTCGCTTGCAACAGCTATGCTGCGTGCGTGCGGCGGCGAGGAAGACGTTCGTAGATTACAACGGGCAGTCGTGTTTTTTTTTTTTTTTTTTTTTTTTTTTTTTTTTTTTTTTTTAACTCACAGAAGAGTGTATATATATATACATGTAAAGAAACTTTAGTAGAGAAGAAATTAAAATTATAAAATAATTCGATCCGCGGAATATTAATTTGTAAGTTTTTACTAATGTTCGCTTGCAACAGCTATGCTGCGTGCGTGCGGCGGCGAGGAAGACGTTCGTAGATTACAACGGGCAGTCGTGTTTTTTTTTTTTTTTTTTTTTTTTTTTTTTTTTTTTTTTTAACTCACAGAAGAGTGTATATATATATACATGTAAAGAAACTTTAGTAGAGAAGAAATTAAAATTATAAAATAATTCGATCCGCGGAATATTAATTTGTAAGTTTTTACTAATGTTCGCTTGCAACAGCTATGCTGCGTGCGTGCGGCGGCGAGGAAGACGTTCGTAGATTACAACGGGCAGTCGTGTTTTTTTTTTTTTTTTTTTTTTTTTTTTTTTTTTTTTTAACTCACAGAAGAGTGTATATATATATACATGTAAAGAAACTTTAGTAGAGAAGAAATTAAAATTATAAAATAATTCGATCCGCGGAATATTAATTTGTAAGTTTTTACTAATGTTCGCTTGCAACAGCTATGCTGCGTGCGTGCGGCGGCGAGGAAGACGTTCGTAGATTACAACGGGCAGTCGTGTTTTTT
>JAYJMR010000103.1:52500-62500 GCA_037074705.1 Zhengitettix transpicula | reverse complement strand
GTGTTTTTTTTTTTTTTTTTTTTTTTTTTTTTTTTTTTTTTTTTAACTCACAGAAGAGTGTATATATATATACATGTAAAGAAACTTTAGTAGAGAAGAAATTAAAATTATAAAATAATTCGATCCGCGGAATATTAATTTGTAAGTTTTTACTAATGTTCGCTTGCAACAGCTATGCTGCGTGCGTGCGGCGGCGAGGAAGACGTTCGTAGATTACAACGGGCAGTCGTGTTTTTTTTTTTTTTTTTTTTTTTTTTTTTTTTTTTTTTTTTTTAACTCACAGAAGAGTGTATATATATATACATGTAAAGAAACTTTAGTAGAGAAGAAATTAAAATTATAAAATAATTCGATCCGCGGAATATTAATTTGTAAGTTTTTACTAATGTTCGCTTGCAACAGCTATGCTGCGTGCGTGCGGCGGCGAGGAAGACGTTCGTAGATTACAACGGGCAGTCGTGTTTTTTTTTTTTTTTTTTTTTTTTTTTTTTTTTTTTTTTTTAACTCACAGAAGAGTGTATATATATATACATGTAAAGAAACTTTAGTAGAGAAGAAATTAAAATTATAAAATAATTCGATCCGCGGAATATTAATTTGTAAGTTTTTACTAATGTTCGCTTGCAACAGCTATGCTGCGTGCGTGCGGCGGCGAGGAAGACGTTCGTAGATTACAACGGGCAGTCGTGTTTTTTTTTTTTTTTTTTTTTTTTTTTTTTTTTTTTTTTTTTTTTAACTCACAGAAGAGTGTATATATATATACATGTAAAGAAACTTTAGTAGAGAAGAAATTAAAATTATAAAATAATTCGATCCGCGGAATATTAATTTGTAAGTTTTTACTAATGTTCGCTTGCAACAGCTATGCTGCGTGCGTGCGGCGGCGAGGAAGACGTTCGTAGATTACAACGGGCAGTCGTGTTTTTTTTTTTTTTTTTTTTTTTTTTTTTTTTTTTTTTTTTAACTCACAGAAGAGTGTATATATATATACATGTAAAGAAACTTTAGTAGAGAAGAAATTAAAATTATAAAATAATTCGATCCGCGGAATATTAATTTGTAAGTTTTTACTAATGTTCGCTTGCAACAGCTATGCTGCGTGCGTGCGGCGGCGAGGAAGACGTTCGTAGATTACAACGGGCAGTCGTGTTTTTTTTTTTTTTTTTTTTTTTTTTTTTTTTTTTTTTTTTAACTCACAGAAGAGTGTATATATATATACATGTAAAGAAACTTTAGTAGAGAAGAAATTAAAATTATAAAATAATTCGATCCGCGGAATATTAATTTGTAAGTTTTTACTAATGTTCGCTTGCAACAGCTATGCTGCGTGCGTGCGGCGGCGAGGAAGACGTTCGTAGATTACAACGGGCAGTCGTGTTTTTTTTTTTTTTTTTTTTTTTTTTTTTTTTTTTTTTTTTTTAACTCACAGAAGAGTGTATATATATATACATGTAAAGAAACTTTAGTAGAGAAGAAATTAAAATTATAAAATAATTCGATCCGCGGAATATTAATTTGTAAGTTTTTACTAATGTTCGCTTGCAACAGCTATGCTGCGTGCGTGCGGCGGCGAGGAAGACGTTCGTAGATTACAACGGGCAGTCGTGTTTTTTTTTTTTTTTTTTTTTTTTTTTTTTTTTTTTTTTAACTCACAGAAGAGTGTATATATATATACATGTAAAGAAACTTTAGTAGAGAAGAAATTAAAATTATAAAATAATTCGATCCGCGGAATATTAATTTGTAAGTTTTTACTAATGTTCGCTTGCAACAGCTATGCTGCGTGCGTGCGGCGGCGAGGAAGACGTTCGTAGATTACAACGGGCAGTCGTGTTTTTTTTTTTTTTTTTTTTTTTTTTTTTTTTTTTTTTTTAACTCACAGAAGAGTGTATATATATATACATGTAAAGAAACTTTAGTAGAGAAGAAATTAAAATTATAAAATAATTCGATCCGCGGAATATTAATTTGTAAGTTTTTACTAATGTTCGCTTGCAACAGCTATGCTGCGTGCGTGCGGCGGCGAGGAAGACGTTCGTAGATTACAACGGGCAGTCGTGTTTTTTTTTTTTTTTTTTTTTTTTTTTTTTTTTTTTTTAACTCACAGAAGAGTGTATATATATATACATGTAAAGAAACTTTAGTAGAGAAGAAATTAAAATTATAAAATAATTCGATCCGCGGAATATTAATTTGTAAGTTTTTACTAATGTTCGCTTGCAACAGCTATGCTGCGTGCGTGCGGCGGCGAGGAAGACGTTCGTAGATTACAACGGGCAGTCGTGTTTTTTTTTTTTTTTTTTTTTTTTTTTTTTTTTTTTTTTTAACTCACAGAAGAGTGTATATATATATACATGTAAAGAAACTTTAGTAGAGAAGAAATTAAAATTATAAAATAATTCGATCCGCGGAATATTAATTTGTAAGTTTTTACTAATGTTCGCTTGCAACAGCTATGCTGCGTGCGTGCGGCGGCGAGGAAGACGTTCGTAGATTACAACGGGCAGTCGTGTTTTTTTTTTTTTTTTTTTTTTTTTTTTTTTTTTTTTTTTTTTTTTAACTCACAGAAGAGTGTATATATATATACATGTAAAGAAACTTTAGTAGAGAAGAAATTAAAATTATAAAATAATTCGATCCGCGGAATATTAATTTGTAAGTTTTTACTAATGTTCGCTTGCAACAGCTATGCTGCGTGCGTGCGGCGGCGAGGAAGACGTTCGTAGATTACAACGGGCAGTCGTGTTTTTTTTTTTTTTTTTTTTTTTTTTTTTTTTTTTTTTTTTAACTCACAGAAGAGTGTATATATATATACATGTAAAGAAACTTTAGTAGAGAAGAAATTAAAATTATAAAATAATTCGATCCGCGGAATATTAATTTGTAAGTTTTTACTAATGTTCGCTTGCAACAGCTATGCTGCGTGCGTGCGGCGGCGAGGAAGACGTTCGTAGATTACAACGGGCAGTCGTGTTTTTTTTTTTTTTTTTTTTTTTTTTTTTTTTTTTTTTTTTAACTCACAGAAGAGTGTATATATATATACATGTAAAGAAACTTTAGTAGAGAAGAAATTAAAATTATAAAATAATTCGATCCGCGGAATATTAATTTGTAAGTTTTTACTAATGTTCGCTTGCAACAGCTATGCTGCGTGCGTGCGGCGGCGAGGAAGACGTTCGTAGATTACAACGGGCAGTCGTGTTTTTTTTTTTTTTTTTTTTTTTTTTTTTTTTTTTTTTTAACTCACAGAAGAGTGTATATATATATACATGTAAAGAAACTTTAGTAGAGAAGAAATTAAAATTATAAAATAATTCGATCCGCGGAATATTAATTTGTAAGTTTTTACTAATGTTCGCTTGCAACAGCTATGCTGCGTGCGTGCGGCGGCGAGGAAGACGTTCGTAGATTACAACGGGCAGTCGTGTTTTTTTTTTTTTTTTTTTTTTTTTTTTTTTTTTTTTTTTTTTTTAACTCACAGAAGAGTGTATATATATATACATGTAAAGAAACTTTAGTAGAGAAGAAATTAAAATTATAAAATAATTCGATCCGCGGAATATTAATTTGTAAGTTTTTACTAATGTTCGCTTGCAACAGCTATGCTGCGTGCGTGCGGCGGCGAGGAAGACGTTCGTAGATTTCAACGGGCAGTCGTGTTTTTTTTTTTTTTTTTTTTTTTTTTTTTTTTTTTTTTTTTTAACTCACAGAAGAGTGTATATATATATACATGTAAAGAAACTTTAGTAGAGAAGAAATTAAAATTATAAAATAATTCGATCCGCGGAATATTAATTTGTAAGTTTTTACTAATGTTCGCTTGCAACAGCTATGCTGCGTGCGTGCGGCGGCGAGGAAGACGTTCGTAGATTACAACGGGCAGTCGTGTTTTTTTTTTTTTTTTTTTTTTTTTTTTTTTTTTTTTTTTTTTTTAACTCACAGAAGAGTGTATATATATATACATGTAAAGAAACTTTAGTAGAGAAGAAATTAAAATTATAAAATAATTCGATCCGCGGAATATTAATTTGTAAGTTTTTACTAATGTTCGCTTGCAACAGCTATGCTGCGTGCGTGCGGCGGCGAGGAAGACGTTCGTAGATTACAACGGGCAGTCGTGTTTTTTTTTTTTTTTTTTTTTTTTTTTTTTTTTTTTTTTTTTAACTCACAGAAGAGTGTATATATATATACATGTAAAGAAACTTTAGTAGAGAAGAAATTAAAATTATAAAATAATTCGATCCGCGGAATATTAATTTGTAAGTTTTTACTAATGTTCGCTTGCAACAGCTATGCTGCGTGCGTGCGGCGGCGAGGAAGACGTTCGTAGATTACAACGGGCAGTCGTGTTTTTTTTTTTTTTTTTTTTTTTTTTTTTTTTTTTTTTTTAACTCACAGAAGAGTGTATATATATATACATGTAAAGAAACTTTAGTAGAGAAGAAATTAAAATTATAAAATAATTCGATCCGCGGAATATTAATTTGTAAGTTTTTACTAATGTTCGCTTGCAACAGCTATGCTGCGTGCGTGCGGCGGCGAGGAAGACGTTCGTAGATTACAACGGGCAGTCGTGTTTTTTTTTTTTTTTTTTTTTTTTTTTTTTTTTTTTTTTTTTTTTTAACTCACAGAAGAGTGTATATATATATACATGTAAAGAAACTTTAGTAGAGAAGAAATTAAAATTATAAAATAATTCGATCCGCGGAATATTAATTTGTAAGTTTTTACTAATGTTCGCTTGCAACAGCTATGCTGCGTGCGTGCGGCGGCGAGGAAGACGTTCGTAGATTACAACGGGCAGTCGTGTTTTTTTTTTTTTTTTTTTTTTTTTTTTTTTTTTTTTTTTAACTCACAGAAGAGTGTATATATATATACATGTAAAGAAACTTTAGTAGAGAAGAAATTAAAATTATAAAATAATTCGATCCGCGGAATATTAATTTGTAAGTTTTTACTAATGTTCGCTTGCAACAGCTATGCTGCGTGCGTGCGGCGGCGAGGAAGACGTTCGTAGATTACAACGGGCAGTCGTGTTTTTTTTTTTTTTTTTTTTTTTTTTTTTTTTTTTTTTTTAACTCACAGAAGAGTGTATATATATATACATGTAAAGAAACTTTAGTAGAGAAGAAATTAAAATTATAAAATAATTCGATCCGCGGAATATTAATTTGTAAGTTTTTACTAATGTTCGCTTGCAACAGCTATGCTGCGTGCGTGCGGCGGCGAGGAAGACGTTCGTAGATTACAACGGGCAGTCGTGTTTTTTTTTTTTTTTTTTTTTTTTTTTTTTTTTTTTTTAACTCACAGAAGAGTGTATATATATATACATGTAAAGAAACTTTAGTAGAGAAGAAATTAAAATTATAAAATAATTCGATCCGCGGAATATTAATTTGTAAGTTTTTACTAATGTTCGCTTGCAACAGCTATGCTGCGTGCGTGCGGCGGCGAGGAAGACGTTCGTAGATTACAACGGGCAGTCGTGTTTTTTTTTTTTTTTTTTTTTTTTTTTTTTTTTTTAACTCACAGAAGAGTGTATATATATATACATGTAAAGAAACTTTAGTAGAGAAGAAATTAAAATTATAAAATAATTCGATCCGCGGAATATTAATTTGTAAGTTTTTACTAATGTTCGCTTGCAACAGCTATGCTGCGTGCGTGCGGCGGCGAGGAAGACGTTCGTAGATTTCAACGGGCAGTCGTGTTTTTTTTTTTTTTTTTTTTTTTTTTTTTTTTTTTTTTTTTAACTCACAGAAGAGTGTATATATATATACATGTAAAGAAACTTTAGTAGAGAAGAAATTAAAATTATAAAATAATTCGATCCGCGGAATATTAATTTGTAAGTTTTTACTAATGTTCGCTTGCAACAGCTATGCTGCGTGCGTGCGGCGGCGAGGAAGACGTTCGTAGATTACAACGGGCAGTCGTGTTTTTTTTTTTTTTTTTTTTTTTTTAACTCACAGAAGAGTGTATATATATATACTTGTAAAGAAACTTTAGTAGAGAAGAAATTAAAATTATAAAATAATTCGATCCGCGGAATATTAATTTGTAAGTTTTTACTAATGTTCGCTTGCAACAGCTATGCTGCGTGCGTGCGGCGGCGAGGAAGACGTTCGTAGATTACAACGGGCAGTCGTGTTTTGCGATGGCCGCCTAAGAGGCGCTCTGCTAGGTGGAATAAACGTATATTGCATACATTGTTTATAAATGTATATCGAAATCCAGACGTCGGTATTTTACGTCTAAATTATAATAAAACCGAGATAGATTTATGGGAAAGTGACAGAATTAAAAGAGGCTTTAACGGCAACGAACCCCTGTTTTCAATATAGCTACGCAGTTTCCGTCAACAACGAATATTAATTACACTTCCTTTGAGCCGAAAGAAATGAGCGGAAAAAGTACGATGTTTTGAATACATATGTATCAGATACATATTCGTAAAAGGCGCGTTATCCTATCGTACTTGCGTGCGTGCGTGCGTGCGGCGGCGACGACGACGTTCGCGAAATACAAAAGATATATAGGGAGCGTGGTCCAGCTGGTGGCCACGGACAACGGCTTCTCCCGGAAAATTACTTGTACTCGCTGGTGCCCGGTCCTGCCTGCGAGAAGATGATTGCCGAGAGAGGTGAATCCTGTACTGGATGCGAAATCGCAGTTATTTCAAAATTTACCTGCCTTCCAACTCAATATTTGATACGTCAGAATGTTAAACTTCTTTCTTTGTTTGAATTTCAATAAGGTGGGCCGATCCCGGCGATACTGCAAAGCCGGGCCAACCCGTGACAGATGTGGAGCAAGCTCCTAACACTCCGTCATTTTCCAAAAATGAGTTTAATATTCTGGTGGTGCGATGCACCACGTATCAGATATTAAGCTGATAAGAACAGATACTACACTTTGATCTTAGCCAAAAGGCCGAGAAGCGATAAAGATTCCTCGATCGGGACGGTCTTTTATTCCGGACACCATTGTAATCAACGGGGAGCATTGTTAAATGTTTCTACGGCAATACGTCGAAACACGCGGTCCCCGCGAAACGCCTGAAATCCTGATCGGAAAGTGAGGTCTACCGTCGAATGCTTAAATATCGCGGGAAAGGAAACAATTGTCTTCAAAGATAAAAAAATTTGAAATGTATCAACAGTTTTATTGTTACAGTACGTCCCCACCTAGCGGCACTTACCTGCACTCGCTGCAGGGTGATACGTAAATGTAAGAGAAAAAAATTAAATTCCTCACGTAAACACACGAGTTCCGTCAAATTGAGCAAAAAAGAAATGACGTCGTCTAAGAAACGAATAGACAGTCAGAGTTCGGTGCGAATTAAGTGGAATTGATAACGGTTACAATTTTTCACGTTGACGTTTCCATTGTTACGCGGTCTTTGTAAACAAAGTTAATATTTGTCTTTAAACAGTACGCGCTCACATGTACGCGACATTTAAAAATTTTCCCCATTTTTTAAATATATATTTATTTATTTAAATATATATAGAAGTAAAAAAAAATGGTGGATTTTTTTTTTTTTTTTTTTTTTTTTTTTTTTTTTTTTAACTCACAGAAGAGTATATATATATATACATGTAAAGAAACTTTAGTAGAGAAGAAATTAAAATTATAAAATAATTCGATCCGCGGAATATTAATTTGTAAGTTTTTACTAATGTTCGCTTGCAACAGCTATGCTGCGTGCGTGCGGCGGCGAGGAAGACGTTCGTAGATTACAACGGGCAGTCGTGTTTTTTTTTTTTTTTTTTTTTTTTTTTTTTTTTTTTTTTTTTTTTAACTCACAGAAGAGTGTATATATATATACATGTAAAGAAACTTTAGTAGAGAAGAAATTAAAATTATAAAATAATTCGATCCGCGGAATATTAATTTGTAAGTTTTTACTAATGTTCGCTTGCAACAGCTATGCTGCGTGCGTGCGGCGGCGAGGAAGACGTTCGTAGATTACAACGGGCAGTCGTGTTTTTTTTTTTTTTTTTTTTTTTTTTTTTTTTTTTTTTAACTCACAGAAGAGTGTATATATATATACATGTAAAGAAACTTTAGTAGAGAAGAAATTAAAATTATAAAATAATTCGATCCGCGGAATATTAATTTGTAAGTTTTTACTAATGTTCGCTTGCAACAGCTATGCTGCGTGCGTGCGGCGGCGAGGAAGACGTTCGTAGATTACAACGGGCAGTCGTGTTTTTTTTTTTTTTTTTTTTTTTTTTTTTTTTTTTTTTTTTAACTCACAGAAGAGTGTATATATATATACATGTAAAGAAACTTTAGTAGAGAAGAAATTAAAATTATAAAATAATTCGATCCGCGGAATATTAATTTGTAAGTTTTTACTAATGTTCGCTTGCAACAGCTATGCTGCGTGCGTGCGGCGGCGAGGAAGACGTTCGTAGATTACAACGGGCAGTCGTGTTTTTTTTTTTTTTTTTTTTTTTTTTTTTTTTTTTTTTTAACTCACAGAAGAGTGTATATATATATACATGTAAAGAAACTTTAGTAGAGAAGAAATTAAAATTATAAAATAATTCGATCCGCGGAATATTAATTTGTAAGTTTTTACTAATGTTCGCTTGCAACAGCTATGCTGCGTGCGTGCGGCGGCGAGGAAGACGTTCGTAGATTACAACGGGCAGTCGTGTTTTTTTTTTTTTTTTTTTTTTTTTTTTTTTTTTTTTTTTTTTTTTAACTCACAGAAGAGTGTATATATATATACATGTAAAGAAACTTTAGTAGAGAAGAAATTAAAATTATAAAATAATTCGATCCGCGGAATATTAATTTGTAAGTTTTTACTAATGTTCGCTTGCAACAGCTATGCTGCGTGCGTGCGGCGGCGAGGAAGACGTTCGTAGATTTCAACGGGCAGTCGTGTTTTTTTTTTTTTTTTTTTTTTTTTTTTTTTTTTTTTTTTAACTCACAGAAGAGTGTATATATATATACATGTAAAGAAACTTTAGTAGAGAAGAAATTAAAATTATAAAATAATTCGATCCGCGGAATATTAATTTGTAAGTTTTTACTAATGTTCGCTTGCAACAGCTATGCTGCGTGCGTGCGGCGGCGAGGAAGACGTTCGTAGATTACAACGGGCAGTCGTGTTTTTTTTTTTTTTTTTTTTTTTTTAACTCACAGAAGAGTGTATATATATATACTTGTAAAGAAACTTTAGTAGAGAAGAAATTAAAATTATAAAATAATTCGATCCGCGGAATATTAATTTGTAAGTTTTTACTAATGTTCGCTTGCAACAGCTATGCTGCGTGCGTGCGGCGGCGAGGAAGACGTTCGTAGATTACAACGGGCAGTCGTGTTTTGCGATGGCCGCCTAAGAGGCGCTCTGCTAGGTGGAATAAACGTATATTGCATACATTGTTTATAAATGTATATCGAAATCCAGACGTCGGTATTTTACGTCTAAATTATAATAAAACCGAGATAGATTTATGGGAAAGTGACAGAATTAAAAGAGGCTTTAACGGCAACGAACCCCTGTTTTCAATATAGCTACGCAGTTTCCGTCAACAACGAATATTAATTACACTTCCTTTGAGCCGAAAGAAATGAGCGGAAAAAGTACGATGTTTTGAATACATATGTATCAGATACATATTCGTAAAAGGCGCGTTATCCTATCGTACTTGCGTGCGTGCGTGCGTGCGGCGGCGACGACGACGTTCGCGAAATACAAAAGATATATAGGGAGCGTGGTCCAGCTGGTGGCCACGGACAACGGCTTCTCCCGGAAAATTACTTGTACTCGCTGGTGCCCGGTCCTGCCTGCGAGAAGATGATTGCCGAGAGAGGTGAATCCTGTACTGGATGCGAAATCGCAGTTATTTCAAAATTTACCTGCCTTCCAACTCAATATTTGATACGTCAGAATGTTAAACTTCTTTCTTTGTTTGAATTTCAATAAGGTGGGCCGATCCCGGCGATACTGCAAAGCCGGGCCAACCCGTGACAGATGTGG
>JAYJMR010000103.1:42500-50000 GCA_037074705.1 Zhengitettix transpicula | reverse complement strand
GGCGAGGAAGACGTTCGTAGATTACAACGGGCAGTCGTGTTTTTTTTTTTTTTTTTTTTTTTTTTTTTTTTTTTTTTTAACTCACAGAAGAGTGTATATATATATACATGTAAAGAAACTTTAGTAGAGAAGAAATTAAAATTATAAAATAATTCGATCCGCGGAATATTAATTTGTAAGTTTTTACTAATGTTCGCTTGCAACAGCTATGCTGCGTGCGTGCGGCGGCGAGGAAGACGTTCGTAGATTACAACGGGCAGTCGTGTTTTTTTTTTTTTTTTTTTTTTTTTTTTTTTTTTTTTTTAACTCACAGAAGAGTGTATATATATATACATGTAAAGAAACTTTAGTAGAGAAGAAATTAAAATTATAAAATAATTCGATCCGCGGAATATTAATTTGTAAGTTTTTACTAATGTTCGCTTGCAACAGCTATGCTGCGTGCGTGCGGCGGCGAGGAAGACGTTCGTAGATTACAACGGGCAGTCGTGTTTTTTTTTTTTTTTTTTTTTTTTTTTTTTTTTTTTTTAACTCACAGAAGAGTGTATATATATATACATGTAAAGAAACTTTAGTAGAGAAGAAATTAAAATTATAAAATAATTCGATCCGCGGAATATTAATTTGTAAGTTTTTACTAATGTTCGCTTGCAACAGCTATGCTGCGTGCGTGCGGCGGCGAGGAAGACGTTCGTAGATTACAACGGGCAGTCGTGTTTTTTTTTTTTTTTTTTTTTTTTTTTTTTTTTTTTTTTTTTTAACTCACAGAAGAGTGTATATATATATACATGTAAAGAAACTTTAGTAGAGAAGAAATTAAAATTATAAAATAATTCGATCCGCGGAATATTAATTTGTAAGTTTTTACTAATGTTCGCTTGCAACAGCTATGCTGCGTGCGTGCGGCGGCGAGGAAGACGTTCGTAGATTTCAACGGGCAGTCGTGTTTTTTTTTTTTTTTTTTTTTTTTTTTTTTTTTTTTTTTTTTAACTCACAGAAGAGTGTATATATATATACATGTAAAGAAACTTTAGTAGAGAAGAAATTAAAATTATAAAATAATTCGATCCGCGGAATATTAATTTGTAAGTTTTTACTAATGTTCGCTTGCAACAGCTATGCTGCGTGCGTGCGGCGGCGAGGAAGACGTTCGTAGATTACAACGGGCAGTCGTGTTTTTTTTTTTTTTTTTTTTTTTTTAACTCACAGAAGAGTGTATATATATATACTTGTAAAGAAACTTTAGTAGAGAAGAAATTAAAATTATAAAATAATTCGATCCGCGGAATATTAATTTGTAAGTTTTTACTAATGTTCGCTTGCAACAGCTATGCTGCGTGCGTGCGGCGGCGAGGAAGACGTTCGTAGATTACAACGGGCAGTCGTGTTTTGCGATGGCCGCCTAAGAGGCGCTCTGCTAGGTGGAATAAACGTATATTGCATACATTGTTTATAAATGTATATCGAAATCCAGACGTCGGTATTTTACGTCTAAATTATAATAAAACCGAGATAGATTTATGGGAAAGTGACAGAATTAAAAGAGGCTTTAACGGCAACGAACCCCTGTTTTCAATATAGCTACGCAGTTTCCGTCAACAACGAATATTAATTACACTTCCTTTGAGCCGAAAGAAATGAGCGGAAAAAGTACGATGTTTTGAATACATATGTATCAGATACATATTCGTAAAAGGCGCGTTATCCTATCGTACTTGCGTGCGTGCGTGCGTGCGGCGGCGACGACGACGTTCGCGAAATACAAAAGATATATAGGGAGCGTGGTCCAGCTGGTGGCCACGGACAACGGCTTCTCCCGGAAAATTACTTGTACTCGCTGGTGCCCGGTCCTGCCTGCGAGAAGATGATTGCCGAGAGAGGTGAATCCTGTACTGGATGCGAAATCGCAGTTATTTCAAAATTTACCTGCCTTCCAACTCAATATTTGATACGTCAGAATGTTAAACTTCTTTCTTTGTTTGAATTTCAATAAGGTGGGCCGATCCCGGCGATACTGCAAAGCCGGGCCAACCCGTGACAGATGTGGAGCAAGCTCCTAACACTCCGTCATTTTCCAAAAATGAGTTTAATATTCTGGTGGTGCGATGCACCACGTATCAGATATTAAGCTGATAAGAACAGATACTACACTTTGATCTTAGCCAAAAGGCCGAGAAGCGATAAAGATTCCTCGATCGGGACGGTCTTTTATTCCGGACACCATTGTAATCAACGGGGAGCATTGTTAAATGTTTCTACGGCAATACGTCGAAACACGCGGTCCCCGCGAAACGCCTGAAATCCTGATCGGAAAGTGAGGTCTACCGTCGAATGCTTAAATATCGCGGGAAAGGAAACAATTGTCTTCAAAGATAAAAAAATTTGAAATGTATCAACAGTTTTATTGTTACAGTACGTCCCCACCTAGCGGCACTTACCTGCACTCGCTGCAGGGTGATACGTAAATGTAAGAGAAAAAAATTAAATTCCTCACGTAAACACACGAGTTCCGTCAAATTGAGCAAAAAAGAAATGACGTCGTCTAAGAAACGAATAGACAGTCAGAGTTCGGTGCGAATTAAGTGGAATTGATAACGGTTACAATTTTTCACGTTGACGTTTCCATTGTTACGCGGTCTTTGTAAACAAAGTTAATATTTGTCTTTAAACAGTACGCGCTCACATGTACGCGACATTTAAAAATTTTCCCCATTTTTTAAATATATATTTATTTATTTAAATATATATAGAAGTAAAAAAAAATGGTGGATTTTTTTTTTTTTTTTTTTTTTTTTTTTTTTTTTTTTAACTCACAGAAGAGTATATATATATATACATGTAAAGAAACTTTAGTAGAGAAGAAATTAAAATTATAAAATAATTCGATCCGCGGAATATTAATTTGTAAGTTTTTACTAATGTTCGCTTGCAACAGCTATGCTGCGTGCGTGCGGCGGCGAGGAAGACGTTCGTAGATTACAACGGGCAGTCGTGTTTTTTTTTTTTTTTTTTTTTTTTTTTTTTTTTTTTTTTTTTTTTAACTCACAGAAGAGTGTATATATATATACATGTAAAGAAACTTTAGTAGAGAAGAAATTAAAATTATAAAATAATTCGATCCGCGGAATATTAATTTGTAAGTTTTTACTAATGTTCGCTTGCAACAGCTATGCTGCGTGCGTGCGGCGGCGAGGAAGACGTTCGTAGATTACAACGGGCAGTCGTGTTTTTTTTTTTTTTTTTTTTTTTTTTTTTTTTTTTTTTAACTCACAGAAGAGTGTATATATATATACATGTAAAGAAACTTTAGTAGAGAAGAAATTAAAATTATAAAATAATTCGATCCGCGGAATATTAATTTGTAAGTTTTTACTAATGTTCGCTTGCAACAGCTATGCTGCGTGCGTGCGGCGGCGAGGAAGACGTTCGTAGATTACAACGGGCAGTCGTGTTTTTTTTTTTTTTTTTTTTTTTTTTTTTTTTTTTTTTTTTAACTCACAGAAGAGTGTATATATATATACATGTAAAGAAACTTTAGTAGAGAAGAAATTAAAATTATAAAATAATTCGATCCGCGGAATATTAATTTGTAAGTTTTTACTAATGTTCGCTTGCAACAGCTATGCTGCGTGCGTGCGGCGGCGAGGAAGACGTTCGTAGATTACAACGGGCAGTCGTGTTTTTTTTTTTTTTTTTTTTTTTTTTTTTTTTTTTTTTAACTCACAGAAGAGTGTATATATATATACATGTAAAGAAACTTTAGTAGAGAAGAAATTAAAATTATAAAATAATTCGATCCGCGGAATATTAATTTGTAAGTTTTTACTAATGTTCGCTTGCAACAGCTATGCTGCGTGCGTGCGGCGGCGAGGAAGACGTTCGTAGATTACAACGGGCAGTCGTGTTTTTTTTTTTTTTTTTTTTTTTTTTTTTTTTTTTTTTTTTTTTTTTAACTCACAGAAGAGTGTATATATATATACATGTAAAGAAACTTTAGTAGAGAAGAAATTAAAATTATAAAATAATTCGATCCGCGGAATATTAATTTGTAAGTTTTTACTAATGTTCGCTTGCAACAGCTATGCTGCGTGCGTGCGGCGGCGAGGAAGACGTTCGTAGATTTCAACGGGCAGTCGTGTTTTTTTTTTTTTTTTTTTTTTTTTTTTTTTTTTTTTTTTTAACTCACAGAAGAGTGTATATATATATACATGTAAAGAAACTTTAGTAGAGAAGAAATTAAAATTATAAAATAATTCGATCCGCGGAATATTAATTTGTAAGTTTTTACTAATGTTCGCTTGCAACAGCTATGCTGCGTGCGTGCGGCGGCGAGGAAGACGTTCGTAGATTACAACGGGCAGTCGTGTTTTTTTTTTTTTTTTTTTTTTTTTAACTCACAGAAGAGTGTATATATATATACTTGTAAAGAAACTTTAGTAGAGAAGAAATTAAAATTATAAAATAATTCGATCCGCGGAATATTAATTTGTAAGTTTTTACTAATGTTCGCTTGCAACAGCTATGCTGCGTGCGTGCGGCGGCGAGGAAGACGTTCGTAGATTACAACGGGCAGTCGTGTTTTGCGATGGCCGCCTAAGAGGCGCTCTGCTAGGTGGAATAAACGTATATTGCATACATTGTTTATAAATGTATATCGAAATCCAGACGTCGGTATTTTACGTCTAAATTATAATAAAACCGAGATAGATTTATGGGAAAGTGACAGAATTAAAAGAGGCTTTAACGGCAACGAACCCCTGTTTTCAATATAGCTACGCAGTTTCCGTCAACAACGAATATTAATTACACTTCCTTTGAGCCGAAAGAAATGAGCGGAAAAAGTACGATGTTTTGAATACATATGTATCAGATACATATTCGTAAAAGGCGCGTTATCCTATCGTACTTGCGTGCGTGCGTGCGGCGGCGACGACGACGTTCGCGAAATACAAAAGATATATAGGGAGCGTGGTCCAGCTGGTGGCCACGGACAACGGCTTCTCCCGGAAAATTACTTGTACTCGCTGGTGCCCGGTCCTGCCTGCGAGAAGATGATTGCCGAGAGAGGTGAATCCTGTACTGGATGCGAAATCGCAGTTATTTCAAAATTTACCTGCCTTCCAACTCAATATTTGATACGTCAGAATGTTAAACTTCTTTCTTTGTTTGAATTTCAATAAGGTGGGCCGATCCCGGCGATACTGCAAAGCCGGGCCAACCCGTGACAGATGTGGAGCAAGCTCCTAACACTCCGTCATTTTCCAAAAATGAGTTTAATATTCTGGTGGTGCGATGCACCACGTATCAGATATTAAGCTGATAAGAACAGATACTACACTTTGATCTTAGCCAAAAGGCCGAGAAGCGATAAAGATTCCTCGATCGGGACGGTCTTTTATTCCGGACACCATTGTAATCAACGGGGAGCATTGTTAAATGTTTCTACGGCAATACGTCGAAACACGCGGTCCCCGCGAAACGCCTGAAATCCTGATCGGAAAGTGAGGTCTACCGTCGAATGCTTAAATATCGCGGGAAAGGAAACAATTGGCTTCAAAGATAAAAAAATTTGAAATGTATCAACAGTTTTATTGTTACAGTACGTCCCCACCTAGCGGCACTTTCCTGCACTCGCTGCAGGGTGATACGTAAATGTAAGAGAAAAAAATTAAATTCCTCACGTAAACACACGAGTTCCGTCAAATTGAGCAAAAAAGAAATGACGTCGTCTAAGAAACGAATAGACAGTCAGAGTTCGGTGCGAATTAAGTGGAATTGATAACGGTTACAATTTTTCACGTTGACGTTTCCATTGTTACGCGGTCTTTGTAAACAAAGTTAATATTTGTCTTTAAACAGTACGCGCTCACATGTACGCGACATTTAAAAATTTTCCCCATTTTTTAAATATATATTTATTTATTTAAATATATATAGAAGTAAAACAAAATGGTGGATTTTTTTTTTTTTTTTTTTTTTTTTTTTTTTAACACACAGAAGAGTGTATATATATATACATGTAAAGAAACTTTAGTAGAGAAGAAATTAAAATTATAAAATAATTCGATCCGCGGAATATTAATTTGTAAGTTTTTACTAATGTTCGCTTGCAACAGCTATGCTGCGTGCGTGCGGCGGCGAGGAAGACGTTCGTAGATTACAACGGGCAGTCGTGTTTTTTTTTTTTTTTTTTTTTTTTTTTTTTTTTTTTTTTTTTTTTTTAACTCACAGAAGAGTGTATATATATATACATGTAAAGAAACTTTAGTAGAGAAGAAATTAAAATTATAAAATAATTCGATCCGCGGAATATTAATTTGTAAGTTTTTACTAATGTTCGCTTGCAACAGCTATGCTGCGTGCGTGCGGCGGCGAGGAAGACGTTCGTAGATTACAACGGGCAGTCGTGTTTTTTTTTTTTTTTTTTTTTTTTTTTTTTTTTTTTTTAACTCACAGAAGAGTGTATATATATATACATGTAAAGAAACTTTAGTAGAGAAGAAATTAAAATTATAAAATAATTCGATCCGCGGAATATTAATTTGTAAGTTTTTACTAATGTTCGCTTGCAACAGCTATGCTGCGTGCGTGCGGCGGCGAGGAAGACGTTCGTAGATTACAACGGGCAGTCGTGTTTTTTTTTTTTTTTTTTTTTTTTTAACTCACAGAAGAGTGTATATATATATACTTGTAAAGAAACTTTAGTAGAGAAGAAATTAAAATTATAAAATAATTCGATCCGCGGAATATTAATTTGTAAGTTTTTACTAATGTTCGCTTGCAACAGCTATGCTGCGTGCGTGCGGCGGCGAGGAAGACGTTCGTAGATTACAACGGGCAGTCGTGTTTTGCGATGGCCGCCTAAGAGGCGCTCTGCTAGGTGGAATAAACGTATATTGCATACATTGTTTATAAATGTATATCGAAATCCAGACGTCGGTATTTTACGTCTAAATTATAATAAAACCGAGATAGATTTATGGGAAAGTGACAGAATTAAAAGAGGCTTTAACGGCAACGAACCCCTGTTTTCAATATAGCTACGCAGTTTCCGTCAACAACGAATATTAATTACACTTCCTTTGAGCCGAAAGAAATGAGCGGAAAAAGTACGATGTTTTGAATACATATGTATCAGATACATATTCGTAAAAGGCGCGTTATCCTATCGTACTTGCGTGCGTGCGTGCGTGCGGCGGCGACGACGACGTTCGCGAAATACAAAAGATATATAGGGAGCGTGGTCCAGCTGGTGGCCACGGACAACGGCTTCTCCCGGAAAATTACTTGTACTCGCTGGTGCCCGGTCCTGCCTGCGAGAAGATGATTGCCGAGAGAGGTGAATCCTGTACTGGATGCGAAATCGCAGTTATTTCAAAATTTACCTGCCTTCCAACTCAATATTTGATACGTCAGAATGTTAAACTTCTTTCTTTGTTTGAATTTCAATAAGGTGGGCCGATCCCGGCGATACTGCAAAGCCGGGCCAACCCGTGACAG
>JAYJMR010000103.1:37500-40000 GCA_037074705.1 Zhengitettix transpicula | reverse complement strand
ACGTTCGTAGATTACAACGGGCAGTCGTGTTTTTTTTTTTTTTTTTTTTTTTTTTTTTTTTTTGTTTTAACTCACAGAAGAGTGTATATATATATACATGTAAAGAAACTTTAGTAGAGAAGAAATTAAAATTATAAAATAATTCGATCCGCGGAATATTAATTTGTAAGTTTTTACTAATGTTCGCTTGCAACAGCTATGCTGCGTGCGTGCGGCGGCGAGGAAGACGTTCGTAGATTACAACGGGCAGTCGTGTTTTTTTTTTTTTTTTTTTTTTTTTTTTTTTTTTTTTTTTTTTAACTCACAGAAGAGTGTATATATATATACATGTAAAGAAACTTTAGTAAAGAAGAAATTAAAATTATAAAATAATTCGATCCGCGGAATATTAATTTGTAAGTTTTTACTAATGTTCGCTTGCAACAGCTATGCTGCGTGCGTGCGGCGGCGAGGAAGACGTTCGTAGATTACAACGGGCAGTCGTGTTTTTTTTTTTTTTTTTTTTTTTTTTTTTTTTTTTTTTAACTCACAGAAGAGTGTATATATATATACATGTAAAGAAACTTTAGTAGAGAAGAAATTAAAATTATAAAATAATTCGATCCGCGGAATATTAATTTGTAAGTTTTTACTAATGTTCGCTTGCAACAGCTATGCTGCGTGCGTGCGGCGGCGAGGAAGACGTTCGTAGATTACAACGGGCAGTCGTGTTTTTTTTTTTTTTTTTTTTTTTTTAACTCACAGAAGAGTGTATATATATATACATGTAAAGAAACTTTAGTAGAGAAGAAATTAAAATTATAAAATAATTCGATCCGCGGAATATTAATTTGTAAGTTTTTACTAATGTTCGCTTGCAACAGCTATGCTGCGTGCGTGCGGCGGCGAGGAAGACGTTCGTAGATTACAACGGGCAGTCGTGTTTTTTTTTTTTTTTTTTTTTTTTTTTTTTTTTTTTTTTTAACTCACAGAAGAGTGTATATATATACATGTAAAGAAACTTTAGTAGAGAAGAAATTAAAATTATAAAATAATTCGATCCGCGGAATATTAATTTGTAAGTTTTTACTAATGTTCGCTTGCAACAGCTATGCTGCGTGCGTGCGGCGGCGAGGAAGACGTTCGTAGATTACAACGGGCAGTCGTGTTTTTTTTTTTTTTTTTTTTTTTTTTTTTTTTTTTTTTAACTCACAGAAGAGTGTATATATATATATACATGTAAAGAAACTTTAGTAGAGAAGAAATTAAAATTATAAAATAATTCGATCCGCGGAATATTAATTTGTAAGTTTTTACTAATGTTCGCTTGCAACAGCTATGCTGCGTGCGTGCGGCGGCGAGGAAGACGTTCGTAGATTACAACGGGCAGTCGTGTTTTTTTTTTTTTTTTTTTTTTTTTTTTTTTTTTTTTTTTTTTTAACTCACAGAAGAGTGTATATATATATACATGTAAAGAAACTTTAGTAGAGAAGAAATTAAAATTATAAAATAATTCGATCCGCGGAATATTAATTTGTAAGTTTTTACTAATGTTCGCTTGCAACAGCTATGCTGCGTGCGTGCGGCGGCGAGGAAGACGTTCGTAGATTACAACGGGCAGTCGTGTTTTTTTTTTTTTTTTTTTTTTTTTTTTTTTTTTTAACTCACAGAAGAGTGTATATATATATACATGTAAAGAAACTTTAGTAGAGAAGAAATTAAAATTATAAAATAATTCGATCCGCGGAATATTAATTTGTAAGTTTTTACTAATGTTCGCTTGCAACAGCTATGCTGCGTGCGTGCGGCGGCGAGGAAGACGTTCGTAGATTACAACGGGCAGTCGTGTTTTGCGATGGCCGCCCAAGAGGCGCTCTGCTAGGTGGAATAAACGTATATTGCATACATTGTTTATAAATGTATATCGAAATCCAGACGTCGGTATTTTACGTCTAAATTATAATAAAACCGAGATAGATTTATGGGAAAGTGACAGAATTAAAAGAGGCTTTAACGGCAACGAACCCCTGTTTTCAATATAGCTACGCAGTTTCCGTCAACAACGAATATTAATTACACTTCCTTTGAGCCGAAAGAAATGAGCGGAAAAAGTACGATGTTTTGAATACATATGTATCAGATACATATTCGTAAAAGGCGCGTTATCCTATCGTACTTGCGTGCGTGCGTGCGGCGGCGACGACGACGTTCGCGAAATACAAAAGATATATAGGGAGCGTGGTCCAGCTGGTGGCCACGGACAACGGCTTCTCCCGGAAAATTACTTGTACTCGCTGGTGCCCGGTCCTGCCTGCGAGAAGATGATTGCCGAGAGAGGTGAATCCTGTACTGGATGCGAAATCGCAGTTATTTCAAAATTTACCTGCCTTCCAACTCAATATTTGATACGTCAGAATGTTAAACTTCTTTCTTTGTTTGAATTTCAATAAGGTGGGCCGATCCCGGCGATACTGCAAAGCCGGGCCAACCCGTGACAGATGTGGAGCAAGCTCCTAACACT
>JAYJMR010000103.1:0-35000 GCA_037074705.1 Zhengitettix transpicula | reverse complement strand
TTTTTTTTTAACTCACAGAAGAGTGTATATATATATACATGTAAAGAAACTTTAGTAGAGAAGAAATTAAAATTATAAAATAATTCGATCCGCGGAATATTAATTTGTAAGTTTTTACTAATGTTCGCTTGCAACAGCTATGCTGCGTGCGTGCGGCGGCGAGGAAGACGTTCGTAGATTACAACGGGCAGTCGTGTTTTTTTTTTTTTTTTTTTTTTTTTTTTTTTTTTTTAACTCACAGAAGAGTGTATATATATATACATGTAAAGAAACTTTAGTAGAGAAGAAATTAAAATTATAAAATAATTCGATCCGCGGAATATTAATTTGTAAGTTTTTACTAATGTTCGCTTGCAACAGCTATGCTGCGTGCGTGCGGCGGCGAGGAAGACGTTCGTAGATTACAACGGGCAGTCGTGTTTTTTTTTTTTTTTTTTTTTTTTTTTTTTTTTTTTTTTTAACTCACAGAAGAGTGTATATATATATACATGTAAAGAAACTTTAGTAGAGAAGAAATTAAAATTATAAAATAATTCGATCCGCGGAATATTAATTTGTAAGTTTTTACTAATGTTCGCTTGCAACAGCTATGCTGCGTACGTGCGGCGGCGAGGAAGACGTTCGTAGATTACAACGGGCAGTCGTGTTTTTTTTTTTTTTTTTTTTTTTTTTTTTTTTTTTTTTAACTCACAGAAGAGTGTATATATATATACATGTAAAGAAACTTTAGTAGAGAAGAAATTAAAATTATAAAATAATTCGATCCGCGGAATATTAATTTGTAAGTTTTTACTAATGTTCGCTTGCAACAGCTATGCTGCGTGCGTGCGGCGGCGAGGAAGACGTTCGTAGATTACAACGGGCAGTCGTGTTTTTTTTTTTTTTTTTTTTTTTTAACTCACAGAAGAGTGTATATATATATACATGTAAAGAAACTTTAGTAGAGAAGAAATTAAAATTATAAAATAATTCGATCCGCGGAATATTAATTTGTAAGTTTTTACTAATGTTCGCTTGCAACAGCTATGCTGCGTGCGTGCGGCGGCGAGGAAGACGTTCGTAGATTACAACGGGCAGTCGTGTTTTTTTTTTTTTTTTTTTTTTTTTTTTTTTTTTTTTAACTCACAGAAGAGTGTATATATATATACATGTAAAGAAACTTTAGTAGAGAAGAAATTAAAATTATAAAATAATTCGATCCGCGGAATATTAATTTGTAAGTTTTTACTAATGTTCGCTTGCAACAGCTATGCTGCGTGCGTGCGGCGGCGAGGAAGACGTTCGTAGATTACAACGGGCAGTCGTGTTTTTTTTTTTTTTTTTTTTTTTTTTTTTTTTTTTTTTTAACTCACAGAAGAGTGTATATATATATACATGTAAAGAAACTTTAGTAGAGAAGAAATTAAAATTATAAAATAATTCGATCCGCGGAATATTAATTTGTAAGTTTTTACTAATGTTCGCTTGCAACAGCTATGCTGCGTGCGTGCGGCGGCGAGGAAGACGTTCGTAGATTACAACGGGCAGTCGTGTTTTTTTTTTTTTTTTTTTTTTTTTTTTTTTTTTTTTTTTTTAACTCACAGAAGAGTGTATATATATATACATGTAAAGAAACTTTAGTAGAGAAGAAATTAAAATTATAAAATAATTCGATCCGCGGAATATTAATTTGTAAGTTTTTACTAATGTTCGCTTGCAACAGCTATGCTGCGTGCGTGCGGCGGCGAGGAAGACGTTCGTAGATTACAACGGGCAGTCGTGTTTTTTTTTTTTTTTTTTTTTTTTTTTTTTTTTTTTTTTTTTAACTCACAGAAGAGTGTATATATATATACATGTAAAGAAACTTTAGTAGAGAAGAAATTAAAATTATAAAATAATTCGATCCGCGGAATATTAATTTGTAAGTTTTTACTAATGTTCGCTTGCAACAGCTATGCTGCGTGCGTGCGGCGGCGAGGAAGACGTTCGTAGATTACAACGGGCAGTCGTGTTTTTTTTTTTTTTTTTTTTTAACTCACAGAAGAGTGTATATATATATACATGTAAAGAAACTTTAGTAGAGAAGAAATTAAAATTATAAAATAATTCGATCCGCGGAATATTAATTTGTAAGTTTTTACTAATGTTCGCTTGCAACAGCTATGCTGCGTGCGTGCGGCGGCGAGGAAGACGTTCGTAGATTACAACGGGCAGTCGTGTTTTTTTTTTTTTTTTTTTTTTTTTTTTTTTAACTCACAGAAGAGTGTATATATATATACATGTAAAGAAACTTTAGTAGAGAAGAAATTAAAATTATAAAATAATTCGATCCGCGGAATATTAATTTGTAAGTTTTTACCTAATGTTCGCTTGCAACAGCTATGCTGCGTGCGTGCGGCGGCGAGGAAGACGTTCGTAGATTACAACGGGCAGTCGTGTTTTTTTTTTTTTTTTTTTTTTTTTTTAACTCACAGAAGAGTGTATATATATATACATGTAAAGAAACTTTAGTAGAGAAGAAATTAAAATTATAAAATAATTCGATCCGCGGAATATTAATTTGTAAGTTTTTACTAATGTTCGCTTGCAACAGCTATGCTGCGTGCGTGCGGCGGCGAGGAAGACGTTCGTAGATTACAACGGGCAGTCGTGTTTTTTTTTTTTTTTTTTTTTTTTTTTTTTTTTTTTTTTTTTTAACTCACAGAAGAGTGTATATATATATACATGTAAAGAAACTTTAGTAGAGAAGAAATTAAAATTATAAAATAATTCGATCCGCGGAATATTAATTTGTAAGTTTTTACTAATGTTCGCTTGCAACAGCTATGCTGCGTGCGTGCGGCGGCGAGGAAGACGTTCGTAGATTACAACGGGCAGTCGTGTTTTTTTTTTTTTTTTTTTTTTTTTTTTTTTTTTTTTTTAACTCACAGAAGAGTGTATATATATATACATGTAAAGAAACTTTAGTAGAGAAGAAATTAAAATTATAAAATAATTCGATCCGCGGAATATTAATTTGTAAGTTTTTACTAATGTTCGCTTGCAACAGCTATGCTGCGTGCGTGCGGCGGCGAGGAAGACGTTCGTAGATTACAACGGGCAGTCGTGTTTTTTTTTTTTTTTTTTTTTTTTTTTTTTTTTTTTTTTTTTAACTCACAGAAGAGTGTATATATATATACATGTAAAGAAACTTTAGTAGAGAAGAAATTAAAATTATAAAATAATTCGATCCGCGGAATATTAATTTGTAAGTTTTTACTAATGTTCGCTTGCAACAGCTATGCTGCGTGCGTGCGGCGGCGAGGAAGACGTTCGTAGATTACAACGGGCAGTCGTGTTTTTTTTTTTTTTTTTTTTTTTTTTTTTTTTTTTTAACTCACAGAAGAGTGTATATATATATACATGTAAAGAAACTTTAGTAGAGAAGAAATTAAAATTATAAAATAATTCGATCCGCGGAATATTAATTTGTAAGTTTTTACTAATGTTCGCTTGCAACAGCTATGCTGCGTGCGTGCGGCGGCGAGGAAGACGTTCGTAGATTACAACGGGCAGTCGTGTTTTTTTTTTTTTTTTTTTTTTTTTTTTTTTTTTTTTTTTTTTTAACTCACAGAAGAGTGTATATATATATACATGTAAAGAAACTTTAGTAGAGAAGAAATTAAAATTATAAAATAATTCGATCCGCGGAATATTAATTTGTAAGTTTTTACTAATGTTCGCTTGCAACAGCTATGCTGCGTGCGTGCGGCGGCGAGGAAGACGTTCGTAGATTACAACGGGCAGTCGTGTTTTTTTTTTTTTTTTTTTTTTTTTTTTTTTTTTTTTTTTTAACTCACAGAAGAGTGTATATATATATACATGTAAAGAAACTTTAGTAGAGAAGAAATTAAAATTATAAAATAATTCGATCCGCGGAATATTAATTTGTAAGTTTTTACTAATGTTCGCTTGCAACAGCTATGCTGCGTGCGTGCGGCGGCGAGGAAGACGTTCGTAGATTACAACGGGCAGTCGTGTTTTTTTTTTTTTTTTTTTTTTTTTTTTTTTTTTTTTTTTTAACTCACAGAAGAGTGTATATATATATACATGTAAAGAAACTTTAGTAGAGAAGAAATTAAAATTATAAAATAATTCGATCCGCGGAATATTAATTTGTAAGTTTTTACTAATGTTCGCTTGCAACAGCTATGCTGCGTACGTGCGGCGGCGAGGAAGACGTTCGTAGATTACAACGGGCAGTCGTGTTTTTTTTTTTTTTTTTTTTTTTTTTTTTTTTTTTTTTAACTCACAGAAGAGTGTATATATATATACATGTAAAGAAACTTTAGTAGAGAAGAAATTAAAATTATAAAATAATTCGATCCGCGGAATATTAATTTGTAAGTTTTTACTAATGTTCGCTTGCAACAGCTATGCTGCGTGCGTGCGGCGGCGAGGAAGACGTTCGTAGATTACAACGGGCAGTCGTGTTTTTTTTTTTTTTTTTTTTTTTTAACTCACAGAAGAGTGTATATATATATACATGTAAAGAAACTTTAGTAGAGAAGAAATTAAAATTATAAAATAATTCGATCCGCGGAATATTAATTTGTAAGTTTTTACTAATGTTCGCTTGCAACAGCTATGCTGCGTGCGTGCGGCGGCGAGGAAGACGTTCGTAGATTACAACGGGCAGTCGTGTTTTTTTTTTTTTTTTTTTTTTTTTTTTTTTTTTTTTAACTCACAGAAGAGTGTATATATATATACATGTAAAGAAACTTTAGTAGAGAAGAAATTAAAATTATAAAATAATTCGATCCGCGGAATATTAATTTGTAAGTTTTTACTAATGTTCGCTTGCAACAGCTATGCTGCGTGCGTGCGGCGGCGAGGAAGACGTTCGTAGATTACAACGGGCAGTCGTGTTTTTTTTTTTTTTTTTTTTTTTTTTTTTTTTTTTTTTTTTAACTCACAGAAGAGTGTATATATATATACATGTAAAGAAACTTTAGTAGAGAAGAAATTAAAATTATAAAATAATTCGATCCGCGGAATATTAATTTGTAAGTTTTTACTAATGTTCGCTTGCAACAGCTATGCTGCGTGCGTGCGGCGGCGAGGAAGACGTTCGTAGATTACAACGGGCAGTCGTGTTTTTTTTTTTTTTTTTTTTTTTTTTTTTTTTTTTTTTTTTTTAACTCACAGAAGAGTGTATATATATATACATGTAAAGAAACTTTAGTAGAGAAGAAATTAAAATTATAAAATAATTCGATCCGCGGAATATTAATTTGTAAGTTTTTACTAATGTTCGCTTGCAACAGCTATGCTGCGTGCGTGCGGCGGCGAGGAAGACGTTCGTAGATTACAACGGGCAGTCGTGTTTTTTTTTTTTTTTTTTTTTTTTTTAACTCACAGAAGAGTGTATATATATATACATGTAAAGAAACTTTAGTAGAGAAGAAATTAAAATTATAAAATAATTCGATCCGCGGAATATTAATTTGTAAGTTTTTACTAATGTTCGCTTGCAACAGCTATGCTGCGTGCGTGCGGCGGCGAGGAAGACGTTCGTAGATTACAACGGGCAGTCGTGTTTTTTTTTTTTTTTTTTTTTAACTCACAGAAGAGTGTATATATATATACATGTAAAGAAACTTTAGTAGAGAAGAAATTAAAATTATAAAATAATTCGATCCGCGGAATATTAATTTGTAAGTTTTTACTAATGTTCGCTTGCAACAGCTATGCTGCGTGCGTGCGGCGGCGAGGAAGACGTTCGTAGATTACAACGGGCAGTCGTGTTTTTTTTTTTTTTTTTTTTTTTTTTTTTTAACTCACAGAAGAGTGTATATATATATACATGTAAAGAAACTTTAGTAGAGAAGAAATTAAAATTATAAAATAATTCGATCCGCGGAATATTAATTTGTAAGTTTTTACTAATGTTCGCTTGCAACAGCTATGCTGCGTGCGTGCGGCGGCGAGGAAGACGTTCGTAGATTACAACGGGCAGTCGTGTTTTTTTTTTTTTTTTTTTTTTTTTTTTTAACTCACAGAAGAGTGTATATATATATACATGTAAAGAAACTTTAGTAGAGAAGAAATTAAAATTATAAAATAATTCGATCCGCGGAATATTAATTTGTAAGTTTTTACTAATGTTCGCTTGCAACAGCTATGCTGCGTGCGTGCGGCGGCGAGGAAGACGTTCGTAGATTACAACGGGCAGTCGTGTTTTTTTTTTTTTTTTTTTTTTTTTTTTTTTTTTTTTTTTTTTAACTCACAGAAGAGTGTATATATATATACATGTAAAGAAACTTTAGTAGAGAAGAAATTAAAATTATAAAATAATTCGATCCGCGGAATATTAATTTGTAAGTTTTTACTAATGTTCGCTTGCAACAGCTATGCTGCGTGCGTGCGGCGGCGAGGAAGACGTTCGTAGATTACAACGGGCAGTCGTGTTTTTTTTTTTTTTTTTTTTTTTTTTTTTTTTTTTTTTAACTCACAGAAGAGTGTATATATATATACATGTAAAGAAACTTTAGTAGAGAAGAAATTAAAATTATAAAATAATTCGATCCGCGGAATATTAATTTGTAAGTTTTTACTAATGTTCGCTTGCAACAGCTATGCTGCGTGCGTGCGGCGGCGAGGAAGACGTTCGTAGATTACAACGGGCAGTCGTGTTTTTTTTTTTTTTTTTTTTTTTTTTTTTTTTTTTTTTTTTTAACTCACAGAAGAGTGTATATATATATACATGTAAAGAAACTTTAGTAGAGAAGAAATTAAAATTATAAAATAATTCGATCCGCGGAATATTAATTTGTAAGTTTTTACTAATGTTCGCTTGCAACAGCTATGCTGCGTGCGTGCGGCGGCGAGGAAGACGTTCGTAGATTACAACGGGCAGTCGTGTTTTTTTTTTTTTTTTTTTTTTTTTTTTTTTTTTTAACTCACAGAAGAGTGTATATATATATACATGTAAAGAAACTTTAGTAGAGAAGAAATTAAAATTATAAAATAATTCGATCCGCGGAATATTAATTTGTAAGTTTTTACTAATGTTCGCTTGCAACAGCTATGCTGCGTGCGTGCGGCGGCGAGGAAGACGTTCGTAGATTACAACGGGCAGTCGTGTTTTTTTTTTTTTTTTTTTTTTTTTTTTTTTTTTTTTTTTTTTTTTAACTCACAGAAGAGTGTATATATATATACATGTAAAGAAACTTTAGTAGAGAAGAAATTAAAATTATAAAATAATTCGATCCGCGGAATATTAATTTGTAAGTTTTTACTAATGTTCGCTTGCAACAGCTATGCTGCGTGCGTGCGGCGGCGAGGAAGACGTTCGTAGATTACAACGGGCAGTCGTGTTTTTTTTTTTTTTTTTTTTTTTTTTTTTTTTTTTTTTTAACTCACAGAAGAGTGTATATATATATACATGTAAAGAAACTTTAGTAGAGAAGAAATTAAAATTATAAAATAATTCGATCCGCGGAATATTAATTTGTAAGTTTTTACTAATGTTCGCTTGCAACAGCTATGCTGCGTGCGTGCGGCGGCGAGGAAGACGTTCGTAGATTACAACGGGCAGTCGTGTTTTTTTTTTTTTTTTTTTTTTTTTTTTTTTTTTTTTTTTTTTTTTTTTTAACTCACAGAAGAGTGTATATATATATACATGTAAAGAAACTTTAGTAGAGAAGAAATTAAAATTATAAAATAATTCGATCCGCGGAATATTAATTTGTAAGTTTTTACTAATGTTCGCTTGCAACAGCTATGCTGCGTGCGTGCGGCGGCGAGGAAGACGTTCGTAGATTACAACGGGCAGTCGTGTTTTGCGATGGCCGCCCAAGAGGCGCTGTGCTAGGTGGAATAAACGTATATTGCATACATTGTTTATAAATGTATATCGAAATCCAGACGTCGGTATTTTACGTCTAAATTATAATAAAACCGAGATAGATTTATGGGAAAGTGACAGAATTAAAAGATGCTTTAACGGCAACGAACCCCTGTTTTCAATATAGCTACGCAGTTTCCGTCAACAACGAATATTAATTACACTTCCTTTGAGCCGAAAGAAATGAGCGGAAAAAGTACGATGTTTTGAATACATATGTATCAGATACATATTCGTAAAAGGCGCGTTATCCTATCGTACTTGCGTGCGTGCGTGCGGCGGCGACGACGACGTTCGCGAAATACAAAAGATATATAGGGAGCGTGGTCCAGCTGGTGGCCACGGACAACGGCTTCTCCCGGAAAATTACTTGTACTCGCTGGTGCCCGGTCCTGCCTGCGAGAAGATGATTGCCGAGAGAGGTGAATCCTGTACTGGATGCGAAATCGCAGTTATTTCAAAATTTACCTGCCTTCCAACTCAATATTTGATACGTCAGAATGTTAAACTTCTTTCTTTGTTTGAATTTCAATAAGGTGGGCCGATCCCGGCGATACTGCAAAGCCGGGCCAACCCGTGACAGATGTGGAGCAAGCTCCTAACACTCCGTCATTTTCCAAAAATGAGTTTAATATTCTGGTGGTGCGATGCACCACGTATCAGATATTAAGCTGATAAGAACAGATACTACACTTTGATCTTAGCCAAAAGGCCGAGAAGCGATAAAGATTCCTCGATCGGGACGGTCTTTTATTCCGGACACCATTGTAATCAACGGGGAGCATTGTTAAATGTTTCTACGGCAATACGTCGAAACACGCGGTCCCCGCGAAACGCCTGAAATCCTGATCGGAAAGTGAGGTCTACCGTCGAATGCTTAAATATCGCGGGAAAGGAAACAATTGGCTTCAAAGATAAAAAAATTTGAAATGTATCAACAGTTTTATTGTTACAGTACGTCCCCACCTAGCGGCACTTTCCTGCACTCGCTGCAGGGTGATACGTAAATGTAAGAGAAAAAAATTAAATTCCTCACGTAAACACACGAGTTCCGTCAAATTGAGCAAAAAAGAAATGACGTCGTCTAAGAAACGAATAGACAGTCAGAGTTCGGTGCGAATTAAGTGGAATTGATAACGGTTACAATTTTTCACGTTGACGTTTCCATTGTTACGCGGTCTTTGTAAACAAAGTTAATATTTGTCTTTAAACAGTACGCGCTCACATGTACGCGACATTTAAAAATTTTCCCCATTTTTTAAATATATATTTATTTATTTAAATATATATAGAAGTAAAACAAAATGGTGGATTTTTTTTTTTTTTTTTTTTTTTTAACACACAGAAGAGTGTATATATATATACATGTAAAGAAACTTTAGTAGAGAAGAAATTAAAATTATAAAATAATTCGATCCGCGGAATATTAATTTGTAAGTTTTTACTAATGTTCGCTTGCAACAGCTATGCTGCGTGCGTGCGGCGGCGAGGAAGACGTTCGTAGATTACAACGGGCAGTCGTGTTTTTTTTTTTTTTTTTTTTTTTTTTTTTTTTTTTTTTTTTAACTCACAGAAGAGTGTATATATATATACATGTAAAGAAACTTTAGTAGAGAAGAAATTAAAATTATAAAATAATTCGATCCGCGGAATATTAATTTGTAAGTTTTTACTAATGTTCGCTTGCAACAGCTATGCTGCGTGCGTGCGGCGGCGAGGAAGACGTTCGTAGATTACAACGGGCAGTCGTGTTTTTTTTTTTTTTTTTTTTTTTTTTTTTTTTTTTTTAACTCACAGAAGAGTGTATATATATATACATGTAAAGAAACTTTAGTAGAGAAGAAATTAAAATTATAAAATAATTCGATCCGCGGAATATTAATTTGTAAGTTTTTACTAATGTTCGCTTGCAACAGCTATGCTGCGTGCGTGCGGCGGCGAGGAAGACGTTCGTAGATTACAACGGGCAGTCGTGTTTTTTTTTTTTTTTTTTTTTTTTTTTTTTTTTTTTTTTAACTCACAGAAGAGTGTATATATATATACATGTAAAGAAACTTTAGTAGAGAAGAAATTAAAATTATAAAATAATTCGATCCGCGGAATATTAATTTGTAAGTTTTTACTAATGTTCGCTTGCAACAGCTATGCTGCGTGCGTGCGGCGGCGAGGAAGACGTTCGTAGATTACAACGGGCAGTCGTGTTTTTTTTTTTTTTTTTTTTTTTTTTTTTTTTTTTTTTTTTTTAACTCACAGAAGAGTGTATATATATATACATGTAAAGAAACTTTAGTAGAGAAGAAATTAAAATTATAAAATAATTCGATCCGCGGAATATTAATTTGTAAGTTTTTACTAATGTTCGCTTGCAACAGCTATGCTGCGTGCGTGCGGCGGCGAGGAAGACGTTCGTAGATTACAACGGGCAGTCGTGTTTTTTTTTTTTTTTTTTTTTTTTTTTTTTTTTTTTTTAACTCACAGAAGAGTGTATATATATATACATGTAAAGAAACTTTAGTAGAGAAGAAATTAAAATTATAAAATAATTCGATCCGCGGAATATTAATTTGTAAGTTTTTACTAATGTTCGCTTGCAACAGCTATGCTGCGTGCGTGCGGCGGCGAGGAAGACGTTCGTAGATTACAACGGGCAGTCGTGTTTTTTTTTTTTTTTTTTAACTCACAGAAGAGTGTATATATATATACATGTAAAGAAACTTTAGTAGAGAAGAAATTAAAATTATAAAATAATTCGATCCGCGGAATATTAATTTGTAAGTTTTTACTAATGTTCGCTTGCAACAGCTATGCTGCGTGCGTGCGGCGGCGAGGAAGACGTTCGTAGATTACAACGGGCAGTCGTGTTTTTTTTTTTTTTTTTTTTTTTTTTTTTTTTTTTTTTTTTAACTCACAGAAGAGTGTATATATATATACATGTAAAGAAACTTTAGTAGAGAAGAAATTAAAATTATAAAATAATTCGATCCGCGGAATATTAATTTGTAAGTTTTTACTAATGTTCGCTTGCAACAGCTATGCTGCGTGCGTGCGGCGGCGAGGAAGACGTTCGTAGATTACAACGGGAAGTCGTGTTTTTTTTTTTTTTTTTTTTTTTTTTTTTTTTTTTTTTTAACTCACAGAAGAGTGTATATATATACATGTAAAGAAACTTTAGTAGAGAAGAAATTAAAATTATAAAATAATTCGATCCGCGGAATATTAATTTGTAAGTTTTTACTAATGTTCGCTTGCAACAGCTATGCTGCGTGCGTGCGGCGGCGAGGAAGACGTTCGTAGATTACAACGGGCAGTCGTGTTTTTTTTTGTTTTTTTTTTTTTTTTTTTTTTTTTTTTTTTTTTTTTTTTAACTCACAGAAGAGTGTATATATATATACATGTAAAGAAACTTTAGTAGAGAAGAAATTAAAATTATAAAATAATTCGATCCGCGGAATATTAATTTGTAAGTTTTTACTAATGTTCGCTTGCAACAGCTATGCTGCGTGCGTGCGGCGGCGAGGAAGACGTTCGTAGATTACAACGGGCAGTCGTGTTTTTTTTTTTTTTTTTTTTTTTTTTTTTTTTTTTTTTTTTAACTCACAGAAGAGTGTATATATATATACATGTAAAGAAACTTTAGTAGAGAAGAAATTAAAATTATAAAATAATTCGATCCGCGGAATATTAATTTGTAAGTTTTTACTAATGTTCGCTTGCAACAGCTATGCTGCGTGCGTGCGGCGGCGAGGAAGACGTTCGTAGATTACAACGGGCAGTCGTGTTTTTTTTTTTTTTTTTTTTTTTTTTTTTTTTTTTTTTTTTTTTTTTAACTCACAGAAGAGTGTATATATATATACATGTAAAGAAACTTTAGTAGAGAAGAAATTAAAATTATAAAATAATTCGATCCGCGGAATATTAATTTGTAAGTTTTTACTAATGTTCGCTTGCAACAGCTATGCTGCGTGCGTGCGGCGGCGAGGAAGACGTTCGTAGATTACAACGGGCAGTCGTGTTTTTTTTTTTTTTTTTTTTTTTTTTTTTTTTTTTTTTAACTCATAGAAGAGTGTATATATATATACATGTAAAGAAACTTTAGTAGAGAAGAAATTAAAATTATAAAATAATTCGATCCGCGGAATATTAATTTGTAAGTTTTTACTAATGTTCGCTTGCAACAGCTATGCTGCGTGCGTGCGGCGGCGAGGAAGACGTTCGTAGATTACAACGGGCAGTCGTGTTTTTTTTTTTTTTTTTTTTTTTTTTTTTTTTTTTTTTTTTAACTCACAGAAGAGTGTATATATATATACATGTAAAGAAACTTTAGTAGAGAAGAAATTAAAATTATAAAATAATTCGATCCGCGGAATATTAATTTGTAAGTTTTTACTAATGTTCGCTTGCAACAGCTATGCTGCGTGCGTGCGGCGGCGAGGAAGACGTTCGTAGATTACAACGGGCAGTCGTGTTTTTTTTTTTTTTTTTTTTTTTTTTTTTTTTTTTTAACTCACAGAAGAGTGTATATATATATACATGTAAAGAAACTTTAGTAGAGAAGAAATTAAAATTATAAAATAATTCGATCCGCGGAATATTAATTTGTAAGTTTTTACTAATGTTCGCTTGCAACAGCTATGCTGCGTGCGTGCGGCGGCGAGGAAGACGTTCGTAGATTACAACGGGCAGTCGTGTTTTTCTTTTTTTTTTTTTTTTTTTTTTTTTTTAACTCACAGAAGAGTGTATATATATATACATGTAAAGAAACTTTAGTAGAGAAGAAATTAAAATTATAAAATAATTCGATCCGCGGAATATTAATTTGTAAGTTTTTACTAATGTTCGCTTGCAACAGCTATGCTGCGTGCGTGCGGCGGCGAGGAAGACGTTCGTAGATTACAACGGGCAGTCGTGTTTTTTTTTTTTTTTTTTTTTTTTTTTTTTTTTTTTTTTTAACTCACAGAAGAGTGTATATATATATACATGTAAAGAAACTTTAGTAGAGAAGAAATTAAAATTATAAAATAATTCGATCCGCGGAATATTAATTTGTAAGTTTTTACTAATGTTCGCTTGCAACAGCTATGCTGCGTGCGTGCGGCGGCGAGGAAGACGTTCGTAGATTACAACGGGCAGTCGTGTTTTTTTTTTTTTTTTTTTTTTTTTAACTCACAGAAGAGTGTATATATATATACTTGTAAAGAAACTTTAGTAGAGAAGAAATTAAAATTATAAAATAATTCGATCCGCGGAATATTAATTTGTAAGTTTTTACTAATGTTCGCTTGCAACAGCTATGCTGCGTGCGTGCGGCGGCGAGGAAGACGTTCGTAGATTACAACGGGCAGTCGTGTTTTTTTTTTTTTTTTTTTTTTTTTTTTTTTTTTTAACTCACAGAAGAGTGTATATATATATACATGTAAAGAAACTTTAGTAGAGAAGAAATTAAAATTATAAAATAATTCGATCCGCGGAATATTAATTTGTAAGTTTTTACTAATGTTCGCTTGCAACAGCTATGCTGCGTGCGTGCGGCGGCGAGGAAGACGTTCGTAGATTACAACGGGCAGTCGTGTTTTTTTTTTTTTTTTTTTTTTTTTTTTTTTTTTTTTAACTCACAGAAGAGTGTATATATATATACATGTAAAGAAACTTTAGTAGAGAAGAAATTAAAATTATAAAATAATTCGATCCGCGGAATATTAATTTGTAAGTTTTTACTAATGTTCGCTTGCAACAGCTATGCTGCGTGCGTGCGGCGGCGAGGAAGACGTTCGTAGATTACAACGGGCAGTCGTGTTTTTTTTTTTTTTTTTTTTTTTTTTTTTTTTTTTTTAACTCACAGAAGAGTGTATATATATATACATGTAAAGAAACTTTAGTAGAGAAGAAATTAAAATTATAAAATAATTCGATCCGCGGAATATTAATTTGTAAGTTTTTACTAATGTTCGCTTGCAACAGCTATGCTGCGTGCGTGCGGCGGCGAGGAAGACGTTCGTAGATTACAACGGGCAGTCGTGTTTTTTTTTTTTTTTTTTTTTTTTTTTTTTTTTTTTTTTTTTAACTCACAGAAGAGTGTATATATATATACATGTAAAGAAACTTTAGTAGAGAAGAAATTAAAATTATAAAATAATTCGATCCGCGGAATATTAATTTGTAAGTTTTTACTAATGTTCGCTTGCAACAGCTATGCTGCGTGCGTGCGGCGGCGAGGAAGACGTTCGTAGATTACAACGGGCAGTCGTGTTTTTTTTTTTTTTTTTTTTTTTTTTTTTTTTTTTTTTTTTAACTCACAGAAGAGTGTATATATATATACATGTAAAGAAACTTTAGTAGAGAAGAAATTAAAATTATAAAATAATTCGATCCGCGGAATATTAATTTGTAAGTTTTTACTAATGTTCGCTTGCAACAGCTATGCTGCGTGCGTGCGGCGGCGAGGAAGACGTTCGTAGATTACAACGGGCAGTCGTGTTTTTTTTTTTTTTTTTTTTTTTTTTTTTTTTTTTTTTTTTTTTAACTCACAGAAGAGTGTATATATATATACATGTAAAGAAACTTTAGTAGAGAAGAAATTAAAATTATAAAATAATTCGATCCGCGGAATATTAATTTGTAAGTTTTTACTAATGTTCGCTTGCAACAGCTATGCTGCGTGCGTGCGGCGGCGAGGAAGAAGTTCGTAGATTACAACGGGCAGTCGTGTTTTTTTTTTTTTTTTTTTTTTTTTTTTTTTTTTTTTTAACTCACAGAAGAGTGTATATATATATACATGTAAAGAAACTTTAGTAGAGAAGAAATTAAAATTATAAAATAATTCGATCCGCGGAATATTAATTTGTAAGTTTTTACTAATGTTCGCTTGCAACAGCTATGCTGCGTGCGTGCGGCGGCGAGGAAGACGTTCGTAGATTACAACGGGCAGTCGTGTTTTTTTTTTTTTTTTTTTTTTTAACTCACAGAAGAGTGTATATATATATACATGTAAAGAAACTTTAGTAGAGAAGAAATTAAAATTATAAAATAATTCGATCCGCGGAATATTAATTTGTAAGTTTTTACTAATGTTCGCTTGCAACAGCTATGCTGCGTGCGTGCGGCGGCGAGGAAGACGTTCGTAGATTACAACGGGCAGTCGTGTTTTTTTTTTTTTTTTTTTTTTTTTTTTTTTTTTTTTTTTAACTCACAGAAGAGTGTATATATATATACATGTAAAGAAACTTTAGTAGAGAAGAAATTAAAATTATAAAATAATTCGATCCGCGGAATATTAATTTGTAAGTTTTTACTAATGTTCGCTTGCAACAGCTATGCTGCGTGCGTGCGGCGGCGAGGAAGACGTTCGTAGATTACAACGGGCAGTCGTGTTTTTTTTTTTTTTTTTTTTTTTTTTTTTTTTTTTTTTTTTTTTTTTTTTTAACTCACAGAAGAGTGTATATATATATACATGTAAAGAAACTTTAGTAGAGAAGAAATTAAAATTATAAAATAATTCGATCCGCGGAATATTAATTTGTAAGTTTTTACTAATGTTCGCTTGCAACAGCTATGCTGCGTGCGTGCGGCGGCGAGGAAGACGTTCGTAGATTACAACGGGCAGTCGTGTTTTTTTTTTTTTTTTTTTTTTTTTTTTTTTTTTTTTTTTTTAACTCACAGAAGAGTGTATATATATATACATGTAAAGAAACTTTAGTAGAGAAGAAATTAAAATTATAAAATAATTCGATCCGCGGAATATTAATTTGTAAGTTTTTACTAATGTTCGCTTGCAACAGCTATGCTGCGTGCGTGCGGCGGCGAGGAAGACGTTCGTAGATTACAACGGGCAGTCGTGTTTTTTTTTTTTTTTTTTTTTTTTTTTTTTTTTTTTTTTTTTAACTCACAGAAGAGTGTATATATATATACATGTAAAGAAACTTTAGTAGAGAAGAAATTAAAATTATAAAATAATTCGATCCGCGGAATATTAATTTGTAAGTTTTTACTAATGTTCGCTTGCAACAGCTATGCTGCGTGCGTGCGGCGGCGAGGAAGACGTTCGTAGATTACAACGGGCAGTCGTGTTTTTTTTTTTTTTTTTTTTTTTTTTAACTCACAGAAGAGTGTATATATATATACTTGTAAAGAAACTTTAGTAGAGAAGAAATTAAAATTATAAAATAATTCGATCCGCGGAATATTAATTTGTAAGTTTTTACTAATGTTCGCTTGCAACAGCTATGCTGCGTGCGTGCGGCGGCGAGGAAGACGTTCGTAGATTACAACGGGCAGTCGTGTTTTTTTTTTTTTTTTTTTTTTAACTCACAGAAGAGTGTATATATATATACATGTAAAGAAACTTTAGTAGAGAAGAAATTAAAATTATAAAATAATTCGATCCGCGGAATATTAATTTGTAAGTTTTTACTAATGTTCGCTTGCAACAGCTATGCTGCGTGCGTGCGGCGGCGAGGAAGACGTTCGTAGATTACAACGGGCAGTCGTGTTTTTTTTTTTTTTTTTTTTTTTTTTTTTTTTTTTTTTTAACTCACAGAAGAGTGTATATATATATACATGTAAAGAAACTTTAGTAGAGAAGAAATTAAAATTATAAAATAATTCGATCCGCGGAATATTAATTTGTAAGTTTTTACTAATGTTCGCTTGCAACAGCTATGCTGCGTGCGTGCGGCGGCGAGGAAGACGTTCGTAGATTACAACGGGCAGTCGTGTTTTTTTTTTTTTTTTTTTTTTTTTTTTTTTTTTTTTTTTTTTTTTTTTTTAACTCACAGAAGAGTGTATATATATATACATGTAAAGAAACTTTAGTAGAGAAGAAATTAAAATTATAAAATAATTCGATCCGCGGAATATTAATTTGTAAGTTTTTACTAATGTTCGCTTGCAACAGCTATGCTGCGTGCGTGCGGCGGCGAGGAAGACGTTCGTAGATTACAACGGGCAGTCGTGTTTTTTTTTTTTTTTTTTTTTTTTAACTCACAGAAGAGTGTATATATATATACATGTAAAGAAACTTTAGTAGAGAAGAAATTAAAATTATAAAATAATTCGATCCGCGGAATATTAATTTGTAAGTTTTTACTAATGTTCGCTTGCAACAGCTATGCTGCGTGCGTGCGGCGGCGAGGAAGACGTTCGTAGATTACAACGGGCAGTCGTGTTTTTTTTTTTTTTTTTTTTTTTTTTTTTTTTTTTTTTTTTTTAACTCACAGAAGAGTGTATATATATATACATGTAAAGAAACTTTAGTAGAGAAGAAATTAAAATTATAAAATAATTCGATCCGCGGAATATTAATTTGTAAGTTTTTACTAATGTTCGCTTGCAACAGCTATGCTGCGTGCGTGCGGCGGCGAGGAAGACGTTCGTAGATTACAACGGGCAGTCGTGTTTTTTTTTTTTTTTTTTTTTTTTTAACTCACAGAAGAGTGTATATATATATACTTGTAAAGAAACTTTAGTAGAGAAGAAATTAAAATTATAAAATAATTCGATCCGCGGAATATTAATTTGTAAGTTTTTACTAATGTTCGCTTGCAACAGCTATGCTGCGTGCGTGCGGCGGCGAGGAAGACGTTCGTAGATTACAACGGGCAGTCGTGTTTTGCGATGGCCGCCCAAGAGGCGCTCTGCTAGGTGGAATAAACGTATATTGCATACATTGTTTATAAATGTATATCGAAATCCAGACGTCGGTATTTTACGTCTAAATTATAATAAAACCGAGATAGATTTATGGGAAAGTGACAGAATTAAAAGAGGCTTTAACGGCAACGAACCCCTGTTTTCAATATAGCTACGCAGTTTCCGTCAACAACGAATATTAATTACACTTCCTTTGAGCCGAAAGAAATGAGCGGAAAAAGTACGATGTTTTGAATACATATGTATCAGATACATATTCGTAAAAGGCGCGTTATCCTATCGTACTTGCGTGCGTGCGTGCGTGCGGCGGCGACGACGACGTTCGCGAAATACAAAAGATATATAGGGAGCGTGGTCCAGCTGGTGGCCACGGACAACGGCTTCTCCCGGAAAATTACTTGTACTCGCTGGTGCCCGGTCCTGCCTGCGAGAAGATGATTGCCGAGAGAGGTGAATCCTGTACTGGATGCGAAATCGCAGTTATTTCAAAATTTACCTGCCTTCCAACTCAATATTTGATACGTCAGAATGTTAAACTTCTTTCTTTGTTTGAATTTCAATAAGGTGGGCCGATCCCGGCGATACTGCAAAGCCGGGCCAACCCGTGACAGATGTGGAGCAAGCTCCTAACACTCCGTCATTTTCCAAAAATGAGTTTAATATTCTGGTGGTGCGATGCACCACGTATCAGATATTAAGCTGATAAGAACAGATACTACACTTTGATCTTAGCCAAAAGGCCGAGAAGCGATAAAGATTCCTCGATCGGGACGGTCTTTTATTCCGGACACCATTGTAATCAACGGGGAGCATTGTTAAATGTTTCTACGGCAATACGTCGAAACACGCGGTCCCCGCGAAACGCCTGAAATCCTGATCGGAAAGTGAGGTCTACCGTCGAATGCTTAAATATCGCGGGAAAGGAAACAATTGGCTTCAAAGATAAAAAAATTTGAAATGTATCAACAGTTTTATTGTTACAGTACGTCCCCACCTAGCGGCACTTTCCTGCACTCGCTGCAGGGTGATACGTAAATGTAAGAGAAAAAAATTAAATTCCTCACGTAAACACACGAGTTCCGTCAAATTGAGCAAAAAAGAAATGACGTCGTCTAAGAAACGAATAGACAGTCAGAGTTCGGTGCGAATTAAGTGGAATTGATAACGGTTACAATTTTTCACGTTGACGTTTCCATTGTTACGCGGTCTTTGTAAACAAAGTTAATATTTGTCTTTAAACAGTACGCGCTCACATGTACGCGACATTTAAAAATTTTCCCCATTTTTTAAATATATATTTATTTATTTAAATATATATAGAAGTAAAACAAAATGGTGGATTTTTTTTTTTTTTTTTTTTTTTTTTTTTTAACACACAGAAGAGTGTATATATATATACATGTAAAGAAACTTTAGTAGAGAAGAAATTAAAATTATAAAATAATTCGATCCGCGGAATATTAATTTGTAAGTTTTTACTAATGTTCGCTTGCAACAGCTATGCTGCGTGCGTGCGGCGGCGAGGAAGACGTTCGTAGATTACAACGGGCAGTCGTGTTTTTTTTTTTTTTTTTTTTTTTTTTTTTTTTTTTTTTTAACTCACAGAAGAGTGTATATATATATACATGTAAAGAAACTTTAGTAGAGAAGAAATTAAAATTATAAAATAATTCGATCCGCGGAATATTAATTTGTAAGTTTTTACTAATGTTCGCTTGCAACAGCTATGCTGCGTGCGTGCGGCGGCGAGGAAGACGTTCGTAGATTACAACGGGCAGTCGTGTTTTTTTTTTTTTTTTTTTTTTTTTTTTTTTTTTTTTAACTCACAGAAGAGTGTATATATATATACATGTAAAGAAACTTTAGTAGAGAAGAAATTAAAATTATAAAATAATTCGATCCGCGGAATATTAATTTGTAAGTTTTTACTAATGTTCGCTTGCAACAGCTATGCTGCGTGCGTGCGGCGGCGAGGAAGACGTTCGTAGATTACAACGGGCAGTCGTGTTTTTTTTTTTTTTTTTTTTTTTTTTTTTTTTTTTTTTTAACTCACAGAAGAGTGTATATATATATACATGTAAAGAAACTTTAGTAGAGAAGAAATTAAAATTATAAAATAATTCGATCCGCGGAATATTAATTTGTAAGTTTTTACTAATGTTCGCTTGCAACAGCTATGCTGCGTGCGTGCGGCGGCGAGGAAGACGTTCGTAGATTACAACGGGCAGTCGTGTTTTTTTTTTTTTTTTTTTAACTCACAGAAGAGTGTATATATATATACATGTAAAGAAACTTTAGTAGAGAAGAAATTAAAATTATAAAATAATTCGATCCGCGGAATATTAATTTGTAAGTTTTTACTAATGTTCGCTTGCAACAGCTATGCTGCGTGCGTGCGGCGGCGAGGAAGACGTTCGTAGATTACAACGGGCAGTCGTGTTTTTTTTTTTTTTTTTTTTTTTTTTTTTTTTTTTTTTTTTTTTTTTTAACTCACAGAAGAGTGTATATATATATACATGTAAAGAAACTTTAGTAGAGAAGAAATTAAAATTATAAAATAATTCGATCCGCGGAATATTAATTTGTAAGTTTTTACTAATGTTCGCTTGCAACAGCTATGCTGCGTGCGTGCGGCGGCGAGGAAGACGTTCGTAGATTACAACGGGCAGTCGTGTTTTTTTTTTTTTTTTTTTTTTTTTTTTTTTTTTTTAACTCACAGAAGAGTGTATATATATATACATGTAAAGAAACTTTAGTAGAGAAGAAATTAAAATTATAAAATAATTCGATCCGCGGAATATTAATTTGTAAGTTTTTACTAATGTTCGCTTGCAACAGCTATGCTGCGTGCGTGCGGCGGCGAGGAAGACGTTCGTAGATTACAACGGGCAGTCGTGTTTTTTTTTTTTTTTTTTTTTTTTTTTTTTTTTTTTTTTTTTTAACTCACAGAAGAGTGTATATATATATACATGTAAAGAAACTTTAGTAGAGAAGAAATTAAAATTATAAAATAATTCGATCCGCGGAATATTAATTTGTAAGTTTTTACTAATGTTCGCTTGCAACAGCTATGCTGCGTGCGTGCGGCGGCGAGGAAGACGTTCGTAGATTACAACGGGCAGTCGTGTTTTTTTTTTTTTTTTTTTTTTTTTTTTTTTTTTTTTTTTTAACTCACAGAAGAGTGTATATATATATACATGTAAAGAAACTTTAGTAGAGAAGAAATTAAAATTATAAAATAATTCGATCCGCGGAATATTAATTTGTAAGTTTTTACTAATGTTCGCTTGCAACAGCTATGCTGCGTGCGTGCGGCGGCGAGGAAGACGTTCGTAGATTACAACGGGCAGTCGTGTTTTTTTTTTTTTTTTTTTTTTTTTTTTTTTTTTTTTTTTTTTAACTCACAGAAGAGTGTATATATATATACATGTAAAGAAACTTTAGTAGAGAAGAAATTAAAATTATAAAATAATTCGATCCGCGGAATATTAATTTGTAAGTTTTTACTAATGTTCGCTTGCAACAGCTATGCTGCGTGCGTGCGGCGGCGAGGAAGACGTTCGTAGATTACAACGGGCAGTCGTGTTTTTTTTTTTTTTTTTTTTTTTTTTTTTTTTTTTTTAACTCACAGAAGAGTGTATATATATACATGTAAAGAAACTTTAGTAGAGAAGAAATTAAAATTATAAAATAATTCGATCCGCGGAATATTAATTTGTAAGTTTTTACTAATGTTCGCTTGCAACAGCTATGCTGCGTGCGTGCGGCGGCGAGGAAGACGTTCGTAGATTACAACGGGCAGTCGTGTTTTTTTTTTTTTTTTTTTTTTTTTTTTTTTTTTTTTTTTTTAACTCACAGAAGAGTGTATATATATATATACATGTAAAGAAACTTTAGTAGAGAAGAAATTAAAATTATAAAATAATTCGATCCGCGGAATATTAATTTGTAAGTTTTTACTAATGTTCGCTTGCAACAGCTATGCTGCGTGCGTGCGGCGGCGAGGAAGACGTTCGTAGATTACAACGGGCAGTCGTGTTTTTTTTTTTTTTTTTTTTTTTTTTTTTTTTTTTTTTTTTTTTTTTAACTCACAGAAGAGTGTATATATATATACATGTAAAGAAACTTTAGTAGAGAAGAAATTAAAATTATAAAATAATTCGATCCGCGGAATATTAATTTGTAAGTTTTTACTAATGTTCGCTTGCAACAGCTATGCTGCGTGCGTGCGGCGGCGAGGAAGACGTTCGTAGATTACAACGGGCAGTCGTGTTTTTTTTTTTTTTTTTTTTTTTTTTTTTTTTTTTTTTAACTCACAGAAGAGTGTATATATATATACATGTAAAGAAACTTTAGTAGAGAAGAAATTAAAATTATAAAATAATTCGATCCGCGGAATATTAATTTGTAAGTTTTTACTAATGTTCGCTTGCAACAGCTATGCTGCGTGCGTGCGGCGGCGAGGAAGACGTTCGTAGATTACAACGGGCAGTCGTGTTTTGCGATGGCCGCCCAAGAGGCGCTCTGCTAGGTGGAATAAACGTATATTGCATACATTGTTTATAAATGTATATCGAAATCCAGACGTCGGTATTTTACGTCTAAATTATAATAAAACCGAGATAGATTTATGGGAAAGTGACAGAATTAAAAGAGGCTTTAACGGCAACGAACCCCTGTTTTCAATATAGCTACGCAGTTTCCGTCAACAACGAATATTAATTACACTTCCTTTGAGCCGAAAGAAATGAGCGGAAAAAGTACGATGTTTTGAATACATATGTATCAGATACATATTCGTAAAAGGCGCGTTATCCTATCGTACTTGCGTGCGTGCGTGCGTGCGGCGGCGACGACGACGTTCGCGAAATACAAAAGATATATAGGGAGCGTGGTCCAGCTGGTGGCCACGGACAACGGCTTCTCCCGGAAAATTACTTGTACTCGCTGGTGCCCGGTCCTGCCTGCGAGAAGATGATTGCCGAGAGAGGTGAATCCTGTACTGGATGCGAAATCGCAGTTATTTCAAAATTTACCTGCCTTCCAACTCAATATTTGATACGTCAGAATGTTAAACTTCTTTCTTTGTTTGAATTTCAATAAGGTGGGCCGATCCCGGCGATACTGCAAAGCCGGGCCAACCCGTGACAGATGTGGAGCAAGCTCCTAACACTCCGTCATTTTCCAAAAATGAGTTTAATATTCTGGTGGTGCGATGCACCACGTATCAGATATTAAGCTGATAAGAACAGATACTACACTTTGATCTTAGCCAAAAGGCCGAGAAGCGATAAAGATTCCTCGATCGGGACGGTCTTTTATTCCGGACACCATTGTAATCAACGGGGAGCATTGTTAAATGTTTCTACGGCAATACGTCGAAACACGCGGTCCCCGCGAAACGCCTGAAATCCTGATCGGAAAGTGAGGTCTACCGTCGAATGCTTAAATATCGCGGGAAAGGAAACAATTGGCTTCAAAGATAAAAAAATTTGAAATGTATCAACAGTTTTATTGTTACAGTACGTCCCCACCTAGCGGCACTTTCCTGCACTCGCTGCAGGGTGATACGTAAATGTAAGAGAAAAAAATTAAATTCCTCACGTAAACACACGAGTTCCGTCAAATTGAGCAAAAAAGAAATGACGTCGTCTAAGAAACGAATAGACAGTCAGAGTTCGGTGCGAATTAAGTGGAATTGATAACGGTTACAATTTTTCACGTTGACGTTTCCATTGTTACGCGGTCTTTGTAAACAAAGTTAATATTTGTCTTTAAACAGTACGCGCTCACATGTACGCGACATTTAAAAATTTTCCCCATTTTTTAAATATATATTTATTTATTTAAATATATATAGAAGTAAAACAAAATGGTGGATTTTTTTTTTTTTTTTTTTTTTTTTTTTTTTTTTAACACACAGAAGAGTGTATATATATATACATGTAAAGAAACTTTAGTAGAGAAGAAATTAAAATTATAAAATAATTCGATCCGCGGAATATTAATTTGTAAGTTTTTACTAATGTTCGCTTGCAACAGCTATGCTGCGTGCGTGCGGCGGCGAGGAAGACGTTCGTAGATTACAACGGGCAGTCGTGTTTTTTTTTTTTTTTTTTTTTTTTTTTTTTTTTTTTTTAACTCACAGAAGAGTGTATATATATATACATGTAAAGAAACTTTAGTAGAGAAGAAATTAAAATTATAAAATAATTCGATCCGCGGAATATTAATTTGTAAGTTTTTACTAATGTTCGCTTGCAACAGCTATGCTGCGTGCGTGCGGCGGCGAGGAAGACGTTCGTAGATTACAACGGGCAGTCGTGTTTTTTTTTTTTTTTTTTTTTTTTTTTTTTTTTTTTTTTAACTCACAGAAGAGTGTATATATATATACATGTAAAGAAACTTTAGTAGAGAAGAAATTAAAATTATAAAATAATTCGATCCGCGGAATATTAATTTGTAAGTTTTTACTAATGTTCGCTTGCAACAGCTATGCTGCGTGCGTGCGGCGGCGAGGAAGACGTTCGTAGATTACAACGGGCAGTCGTGTTTTTTTTTTTTTTTTTTTTTTTTTTTTTTTTTTTTTTTTAACTCACAGAAGAGTGTATATATATATACATGTAAAGAAACTTTAGTAGAGAAGAAATTAAAATTATAAAATAATTCGATCCGCGGAATATTAATTTGTAAGTTTTTACTAATGTTCGCTTGCAACAGCTATGCTGCGTGCGTGCGGCGGCGAGGAAGACGTTCGTAGATTACAACGGGCAGTCGTGTTTTTTTTTTTTTTTAACTCACAGAAGAGTGTATATATATATACATGTAAAGAAACTTTAGTAGAGAAGAAATTAAAATTATAAAATAATTCGATCCGCGGAATATTAATTTGTAAGTTTTTACTAATGTTCGCTTGCAACAGCTATGCTGCGTGCGTGCGGCGGCGAGGAAGACGTTCGTAGATTACAACGGGCAGTCGTGTTTTTTTTTTTTTTTTTTTTAACTCACAGAAGAGTGTATATATATATACATGTAAAGAAACTTTAGTAGAGAAGAAATTAAAATTATAAAATAATTCGATCCGCGGAATATTAATTTGTAAGTTTTTACTAATGTTCGCTTGCAACAGCTATGCTGCGTGCGTGCGGCGGCGAGGAAGACGTTCGTAGATTACAACGGGCAGTCGTGTTTTTTTTTTTTTTTTTTTTTTTTTTTTTTTAACTCACAGAAGAGTGTATATATATATACATGTAAAGAAACTTTAGTAGAGAAGAAATTAAAATTATAAAATAATTCGATCCGCGGAATATTAATTTGTAAGTTTTTACTAATGTTCGCTTGCAACAGCTATGCTGCGTGCGTGCGGCGGCGAGGAAGACGTTCGTAGATTACAACGGGCAGTCGTGTTTTTTTTTTTTTTTTTTTTTTTTTTTTTTTTTTAACTCACAGAAGAGTGTATATATATATACATGTAAAGAAACTTTAGTAGAGAAGAAATTAAAATTATAAAATAATTCGATCCGCGGAATATTAATTTGTAAGTTTTTACTAATGTTCGCTTGCAACAGCTATGCTGCGTGCGTGCGGCGGCGAGGAAGACGTTCGTAGATTACAACGGGCAGTCGTGTTTTTTTTTTTTTTTTTTTTTTTTTTTTTTTTTTTTTTTTTTTTTAACTCACAGAAGAGTGTATATATATATACATGTAAAGAAACTTTAGTAGAGAAGAAATTAAAATTATAAAATAATTCGATCCGCGGAATATTAATTTGTAAGTTTTTACTAATGTTCGCTTGCAACAGCTATGCTGCGTGCGTGCGGCGGCGAGGAAGACGTTCGTAGATTACAACGGGCAGTCGTGTTTTTTTTTTTTTTTTTTTTTTTTTTTTTTTTTTTAACTCACAGAAGAGTGTATATATATATACATGTAAAGAAACTTTAGTAGAGAAGAAATTAAAATTATAAAATAATTCGATCCGCGGAATATTAATTTGTAAGTTTTTACTAATGTTCGCTTGCAACAGCTATGCTGCGTGCGTGCGGCGGCGAGGAAGACGTTCGTAGATTACAACGGGCAGTCGTGTTTTTTTTTTTTTTTTTTTTTTTTTTTTTTTTTTTTAACTCACAGAAGAGTGTATATATATACATGTAAAGAAACTTTAGTAGAGAAGAAATTAAAATTATAAAATAATTCGATCCGCGGAATATTAATTTGTAAGTTTTTACTAATGTTCGCTTGCAACAGCTATGCTGCGTGCGTGCGGCGGCGAGGAAGACGTTCGTAGATTACAACGGGCAGTCGTGTTTTTTTTTTTTTTTTTTTTTTTTTTTTTTTTTTTTAACTCACAGAAGAGTGTATATATATATACATGTAAAGAAACTTTAGTAGAGAAGAAATTAAAATTATAAAATAATTCGATCCGCGGAATATTAATTTGTAAGTTTTCACTAATGTTCGCTTGCAACAGCTATGCTGCGTGCGTGCGGCGGCGAGGAAGACGTTCGTAGATTACAACGGGCAGTCGTGTTTTTTTTTTTTTTTTTTTTTTTTTTTTTTTTTTTTTTTTTTTTTTTTAACTCACAGAAGAGTGTATATATATATACATGTAAAGAAACTTTAGTAGAGAAGAAATTAAAATTATAAAATAATTCGATCCGCGGAATATTAATTTGTAAGTTTTTACTAATGTTCGCTTGCAACAGCTATGCTGCGTGCGTGCGGCGGCGAGGAAGACGTTCGTAGATTACAACGGGCAGTCGTGTTTTTTTTTTTTTTTTTTTTTTTTTTTTTTTTTTTTTTTTAACTCACAGAAGAGTGTATATATATACATGTAAAGAAACTTTAGTAGAGAAGAAATTAAAATTATAAAATAATTCGATCCGCGGAATATTAATTTGTAAGTTTTTACTAATGTTCGCTTGCAACAGCTATGCTGCGTGCGTGCGGCGGCGAGGAAGACGTTCGTAGATTACAACGGGCAGTCGTGTTTTTTTTTTTTTTTTTTTAACTCACAGAAGAGTGTATATATATATACATGTAAAGAAACTTTAGTAGAGAAGCGATAGCCCTCTATCGCTTACGGTTTAGGAGTTACAGGCATTTTTCTGTATTTTCTAAAATTGTGAAAAAAAGAAAAAATGATGTGACTTATATTAAGGAAGCGACCTTGCTGAACACGAATCCGGTGTTTTTAGCCCTCTATCTCTTACGGTTTAGGAGTTACAGGCATTTTTCTGTATTTTCTAAAATTGTGAAAAAAAGAAAAAATGATGTGACCATTCTTAAGGAAGCGACCTTGCTGAACACGAATCCGGTATTTTTAGCCCTCTATCGCTTACGGTTTAGGAGTTACAGGCATTTTTCTGTATTTTCTAAAATTGTGAAAAAAAGAAAAAATGATGTGACTTTTCTTAGGGAAGCGACCTTTCTGAACACGAATCCGGTGTTTTTAGCCCTCTATCTCTTACGGTTTAGGAGTTACAGGCATTTTTCTGTATTTTCTAAAATTGTGAAAAAAAGAAAAAATGATGTGACTTTTCCTAAGGAAGCGACCTTGCTGAACACGAATCCGGTGTTTTTAGCCCTCTATCTCTTATGGTTTAGGAGTTACAGGCATTTTTCTGTATTTTCTAAAATTGTGAAAAAAAGAGAAAATGATGTGACTTTTCTTAAGGAAGCGACCTTGCTGAACACGAATCCGGTGTTTTTAGCCCTCTATCTCTTATGTTTTAGGAGTTACAGGCATTTTTCTGTATTTTCTAAAATTGTGAAAAAAAGAAAAAATGATGTGACTTTTCTTAAGAAAGCGACCTTGCTGAACACGAATCCGGTGTTTTTAGCCCTCTATCGCTTACGGTTTAGGAGTTACAGGCATTTTTCTGTATTTTGTAAAATTGTGAAAAAAAGAAAAAATGATGTGACTTTTCTTAAAGAAGCGACCATGCTGAACACGAATCCGGTGTTTTTAGCCCTCTATCGCTTACGGTTTAGGAGTTACAGGCATTTTTCTGTATTTTCTAAAATTGTGAAAAAAAGAAAAAATGATGTGACTTTTCTTAAGGAAGCGACCTTGCTGAACACGAATCCGGTGTTTTTAGCCCTCTATCTCTTACGGTTTAGGAGTTACAGGCATTTTTCTGTATTTTCTAAAATTGAGAAAAAAAGAAAAAATGATGTGACTTTTATTAAGGAAGCGACCTTGCTGAACACGAATCCGGTGTTTTTAGCCCTCTATCTCTTACGGTTTAGGAGTTACAGGCATTTTTCTGTATTTTCTAAAATTGTGAAAAAAAGAAAAAATGATGTGACTTTTCTTAAAGAAACGACCTTGCTGAACACGAATCCGGTGATTTTAGCCCTCTGTCGCTTACGGTTTAGGAGTTACAGGCATTTTTCTGTATTTTCTAAAATTGTGAAAAAAAGAAAAAATGATGTGACTTTTCTTAAGGAAGCGACCTTTCTGAACACGAATCCGGTGTTTTTAGCCCTCTATCTCTTACGGTTAAGGAGTTACAGGCATTTTTCTGTATTTTCTAAAATTGAGAAAAAAAGAAAAAATTATGTGACTTTTATTAAGGAAGCGACCTTGCTGAACACGAATCCGGTGTTTTTAGCCCTCTATCTCTTATGTTTTAGGAGTTACAGGCATTTTTCTGTATTTTCTAAAATTGAGAAAAAAAGAAAAAATGATGTGACTTTTCGTAAGGAAGCGACCTTGCTGAACACGAATCCGGTGTTTTTAGCCCTCTATCTCTTACGGTTTAGGAGTTACAGGCATTTTTCTGTATTTTCTAAAATTGTGAAAAAAAGAGAAAATGATGTGACTTTTCTTAAGGAAGCGACCTTGCTGAACACCAATCCGGTGTTTTTAGCCCTTTATCGCTTACGGTTTAGGAGTTACAGGCATTTTTCTGTATTTTCTAAAATTGTGAAGAAAAGAAAAAATTATGTGACTTTTCTTAAGGAAGCGACCTTGCTGAACACGAATCCGGTGTTTTTAGCCCTCTGTCGCTTACGGTTTAGGAGTTACAGGCATTTTTCTGTATTTTCTAAAATTGTGAAAAAAAGAGAAAATGATGTGACTTTTCTTAAGGAAGCGACCTTGCTGAACACGAATCCGGTGTATTTAGCCCTCTATCCCTTACGGTTTTAGAGTAACAGGCTTTTTTCTGTATTTTCTAAAATTGCGAAAAAAAGAAAAAATGATGTGACTTTTCTTAAGGAAGCGACATTGCTGAACACGAATCCGGTGTTTTTACGCCCCTATCTCTTACGGTTTAGGAGTTACAGGCATTTTTCTGTATTTTCTAAAATTGTGTAAAAAAAAAAGAAGAAATGATGTGACTTTTCTTAAGGAAGCGACCTTGCTGAACACGAATCCGGTGTTTTTAGCCCTTTATCGCTTACGGTTTAGGAGTTACAGGCAATTTTCTGTATTTTCTAAAATTGTGAAAAAAAGAAAAAATAATGTGACTTTTCTTAAAGAAGCGACCTTGCTGAACACGAATCCGGTGTTTTTAGCTCTCTATCTCTGACGGTTTAGGAGTTACAGGCATTTTTCTGTATTTTCTAAAATTGTGAAAAAAAGAAAAAATGATGTGACTTTTCTTAAGGAAGCGACCTTGCTGAACACGAATCCGGTGTTTTTAGCCCTCTATCGCTTACGGTTTAGGAGTTACAGGCATTTTTCTGTATTTTCTAAAATTGTGAAAAAAAGAAAAAATGATGTGACTTATATTAAGGAAGCGACCTTGCTGAACACGAATCCGGTGTTTTTAGCCCTCTATCTCTTACGGTTTAGGAGTTACAGGCATTTTTCTGTATTTTCTAAAATTGTGAAAAAAAGAAAAAATGATGTGACCATTCTTAAGGAAGCGACCTTGCTGAACACGAATCCGGTATTTTTAGCCCTCTATCGCTTACGGTTTAGGAGTTACAGGCATTTTTCTGTATTTTCTAAAATTGTGAAAAAAAGAAAAAATGATGTGACTTTTCTTAGGGAAGCGACCTTTCTGAACACGAATCCGGTGTTTTTAGCCCTCTATCTCTTACGGTTTAGGAGTTACAGGCATTTTTCTGTATTTTCTAAAATTGTGAAAAAAAGAAAAAATGATGTGACTTTTCCTAAGGAAGCGACCTTGCTGAACACGAATCCGGTGTTTTTAGCCCTCTATCTCTTATGGTTTAGGAGTTACAGGCATTTTTCTGTATTTTCTAAAATTGTGAAAAAAAGAGAAAATGATGTGACTTTTCTTAAGGAAGCGACCTTGCTGAACACGAATCCGGTGTTTTTAGCCCTCTATCTCTTATGTTTTAGGAGTTACAGGCATTTTTCTGTATTTTCTAAAATTGTGAAAAAAAGAAAAAATGATGTGACTTTTCTTAAGGAAGCGACCTTGCTGAACACGAATCCGGTGTTTTTAGCCCTCTATCGCTTACGGTTTAGGAGTTACAGGCATTTTTCTGTATTTTGTAAAATTGTGAAAAAAAGAAAAAATGATGTGACTTTTCTTAAAGAAGCGACCATGCTGAACACGAATCCGGTGTTTTTAGCCCTCTATCGCTTACGGTTTAGGAGTTACAGGCATTTTTCTGTATTTTCTAAAATTGTGAAAAAAAGAAAAAATGATGTGACTTTTCTTAAGGAAGCGACCTTGCTGAACACGAATCCGGTGTTTTTAGCCCTCTATCTCTTACGGTTTAGGAGTTACAGGCATTTTTCTGTATTTTCTAAAATTGAGAAAAAAAGAAAAAATGATGTGACTTTTATTAAGGAAGCGACCTTGCTGAACACGAATCCGGTGTTTTTAGCCCTCTATCTCTTACGGTTTAGGAGTTACAGGCATTTTTCTGTATTTTCTAAAATTGTGAAAAAAAGAGAAAATGATGTGACTTTTCTTAAGGAAGCGGCCTTGCTGAACACCAATCCGGTGTTTTTAGCCCTTTATCGCTTACGGTTTAGGAGTTACAGGCATTTTTCTGTATTTTCTAAAATTGTGAAGAAAAGAAAAAATGATGTGCCTTTTCTTAAGGAAGCGACCTTGCTGAACACGAATCCGGTGTTTTTAGCCCTCTGTCGCTTACGGTTTAGGAGTTACAGGCATTTTTCTGTATTTTCTAAAATTGTGAAAAAAAGAGAAAATGATGTGACTTTTCTTAAGGAAGCGACCTTGCTGAACACGAATCCGGTGTATTTAGCCCTCTATCCCTTACGGTTTTAGAGTAACAGGCTTTTTTCTGTATTTTCTAAAATTGCGAAAAAAAAGAAAAAATGATGTGACTTTTCTTAAGGAAGCGACATTGCTGAACACGAATCCGGTGTTTTTACGCCCCTATCTCTTACGGTTTAGGAGTTACAGGCATTTTTCTGTATTTTCTAAAATTGTGTAAAAAAAAAAGAAGAAATGATGTGACTTTTCTTAAGGAAGCGACCTTGCTGAACACGAATCCGGTGTTTTTAGCCCTTTATCGCTTACGGTTTAGGAGTTACAGGCAATTTTCTGTATTTTCTAAAATTGTGAAAAAAAGAAAAAATGATGTGACTTTTCTTAAGGAAGCGACCTTGCTGAACACGAATCCGGTGTTTTTAGCTCTCTATCTCTGACGGTTTAGGAGTTACAGGCATTTTTCTGTATTTTCTAAAATTGTGAAAAAAAAAAATGATGTGACTTTTCTTAAGGAAGCGACCTTGCTGAACACGAATCCGGTGTTTTTAGCCCTCTATCGCTTACGGTTTAGGAGTTACAGGCATTTTTCTGTATTTTCTAAAATTGTGAAAAAAAGAAAAAATGATGTGACTTTTATTAAGGAAGCGACCTTGCTGAACACGAATCCGGTGTTTTTAGCCCTCTATCTCTTACGGTTTAGGAGTTACAGGCATTTTTCTGTATTTTCTAAAATTGTGAAAAAAAGAAAAAATGATGTGACCATTCTTAAGGAAGCGACCTTGCTGAACACGAATCCGGTATTTTTAGCCCTCTATCGCTTACGGTTTAGGAGTTACAGGCATTTTTCTGTATTTTCTAAAATTGTGAAAAAAAGAAAAAATGATGTGACTTTTCTTAAGGAAGCGACCTTGCTGAACACGAATCCGGTGTTTTTAGCCCTCTATCTCTTACGGTTTAGGAGTTACAGGCATTTTTCTGTATTTTCTAAAATTGTGAAAAAAAGAAAAAATGATGTGACCATTCTTAAGGAAGCGACCTTGCTGAACACGAATCCGGTATTTTTAGCCCTCTATCGCTTACGGTTTAGGAGTTACAGGCATTTTTCTGTATTTTCTAAAATTGTGAAAAAAAGAAAAAATGATGTGACTTTTCTTAAGGAAGCGACCTTGCTGAACACGAATCCGGTGTTTTTAGCCCTCTATCTCTTACGGTTTAGGAGTTACAGGCATTTTTCTGTATTTTCTAAAATTGTGAAAAAAAGAAAAAATGATGTGACTTTTCCTAAGGAAGCGACCTTGCTGAACACGAATCCGGTGTTTTTAGCCCTCTATCTCTTATGGTTTAGGAGTTACAGGCATTTTTCTGTATTTTCTAAAATTGTGAAAAAAAGAGAAAATGATGTGACTTTTCTTAAGGAAGCGACCTTGCTGAACACGAATCCGGTGTTTTTAGCCCTCTATCTCTTATGTTTTAGGAGTTACAGGCATTTTTCTGTATTTTCTAAAATTGTGAAAAAAAGAAAAAATGATGTGACTTTTCTTAAGGAAGCGACCTTGCTGAACACGAATCCGGTGTTTTTAGCCCTCTATCGCTTACGGTTTAGGAGTTACAGGCATTTTTCTGTATTTTGTAAAATTGTGAAAAAAAGAAAAAATGATGTGACTTTTCTTAAAGAAGCGACCATGCTGAACACGAATCCGGTGTTTTTAGCCCTCTATCGCTTACGGTTTAGAAGTTACAGGCATTTTTCTGTATTTTCTAAAATTGTGAAAAAAAGAAAAAATGATGTGACTTTTCTTAAGGAAGCGACCTTGCTGAACACGAATCCGGTGTTTTTAGCCCTCTATCTCTTACGGTTTAGGAGTTACAGGCATTTTTCTGTATTTTCTACAATTGTGAAAAAAAGAAAAATTGATGTGACTTTTCTTAAGGAAGCGACCTTTCTGAACACCAATCCGGTGTTTTTAGCCCTCTATCTCTTATGGTTTAGGAGTTACAGGCATTTTTCTGTATTTTCTAAAATTGTGAAAAAAAGAAAAAATGATGCGACTTTTCTTAAGGAAGCGACCTTGCTGAATACGAATCCGTTGTTTTTAGCCCTCTATCTCTTACGGTTTAGGAGTTACAGGCATTTTTCTGTATTTTCTTAAATTGTGAAAAAAAGAAAAAATGATGTGACTTTTCTTAAGGAAGCGACCTTGCTGAACACGAATCCGGTGTTTTTAATCCTCTATCGCATACGGTTTAGGAGTTACAGGCATTTTTCTGTATTTTCTAAAATTGTGAAAAAAAGAAGAAATGATGTGACTTTTCTTAAGGAAGCGACCTTTCTGAACACGAATCCGGTGTTTTTAGCCCTCTATCTCTTACGGTTAAGGAGTTACAGGCATTTTTCTGTATTTTCTAAAATTGTGAAAAAAAGATCAAATGATGTCACTTTTCTTAAGGAAGCGACCTTGCTGAACACGAATCCGGTGTTTTTAGCCCTCTATCTCTTACTGTTTAGGAGTTACAGGCATTTTTCTGTATTTTCTAAAATTTTGAAAAAAAGAAAAAATGATGTCACTTTTCTTAAGGAAGCGACCTTGCTGAACACGAATCCGGTGTTTTTAGTCCTTTATCGCTTACGGTTTAGGAGTTACAGGCATTTTTCTGTATTTTCTAAAATTGTGAAAAAAAGAAAAAATGATGTGACTTTTCCTAAGGAAGCGACCTTGCTGAACACGAATCCGGTGTTTTTAGCCCTCTATCTCTTATGGTTTAGGAGTTACAGGCATTTTTCTGTATTTTCTAAAATTGTGAAAAAAAAGAGAAAATGATGTGACTTTTCTTAAGGAAGCGACCTTGCTGAACACCAATCCGGTGTTTTTAGCCCTCTATCGCTTACGGTTTAGGAGTTACAGGCATTTTTCTGTATTTTCTAAAATTGTGAAAAAAAAAAAAAATGATGAGTCTTTTCTCAAGGAAGCGACCTTGCTGAACACGAATCCGTTTTACTATAATTGGCTTTAAGCTGAAGATGCTGACGTCATCCGCAGGACGCTAGCATTAGTCGTTTAGGGGATGCAGACACTCTTCGTCATTTTTTTTTATCTCTTTTTGCTCGATAACTCCTAAATGTGTGTCTTTACAATGGAGTTGTTTGTTATTACCTTTGGAAGGCTTCACGCTGAAGACGCTGACGTCATTCGCAGGTACCTAGTAACAGTCGTTTAGGAGCTACAGACGTTTTTATTTTTAATTTTTATTACTTTTTGCTCGTTTTCTCCTAATTGTTTGTCTTTTCAAGAGAGTTGTTGGTCTCTTTCAATGGAAGGCTTCACGCTGAAGACGCTGACAACATCATCTTGTCGCTATCAACAGTCGTTTACGAGCTGCATGCGCATTTCTTTTATTTTTTATAATGTTTTGTTAGTTTTGTCCTAATTGTGTGTCATTTCAAGGGAGTTGTGGGTCTTTTCCTATGGTTTGCTTTAAGCTAAAGACGCTGAAGTCATCCGCAGGTCGCTAGCAACAGGCGTTAAGGATCTATAGACGTTTTTCTTTTTCATATTTATCACTTTTTCTCGTTTTCTCCTAATTGTGTGTCTTTTCAAGGGAGTTGTATTTCTCTTCCTATATAAGGCTTCACGCTGAAGATGCTGACGTCATCTGCTGGTCGCTAGTAACAGTCGTTTAGGAGCTGCAGACGCTCTTCGTCATTTTTTTATCTCTTTTTGCTCGATAACTCCTAAATGTGTGTCTTTACAATGGAGTTGTGTGTTATTACCTTTGGAAGGTTTCACGCTGAAGACGCTGACGTCATCCGCAGGTCGCTATTAACAGGCCTTAAGGATCTACAGACGTTTTTCTTTTTCTTTTTTATCACGTTTTCTCCTAATTGTGTGTCTTTTCAAGGGAGTTGTGGGTCTCTTTCAATAGATGTCTTTACGCTGAAGACGCTGACGTCATCATCAGGTCGCTAGTAACAGTTGTTTAAGAGCTGCAAGCTCTTTTCTTTGGTTTTTTATCACTTTTTGCTCGTTTTCTCCTACATGTGTATCTTTTCAAGGGAGTTGTTTGTCTCTTTCTATATAAAGCTTCAAGCTGAAGACGCTGAAGTCATACGCAGGTCGCTAGTAATAGACGTTTAGGAGCTGCCAAATCTCTTCGTCATTTTCTCTCGTTTATCTCGTTTACTCGTAAATATGTGGCTTTACAATTGAAATGTGTGCCTCTACCTATCTAAGGCTACACGCTGAAGACGCTGACGTCATTCGAAGGTCGCTAGTAACAGTCGTTTAGGAGCTACAGACGTTTTTATTTTCATTTTTTATTACTTTT